>JBBJLR010083572.1:0-10582 GCA_037577145.1 Brachypetersius gabonensis | reverse complement strand
GAGAGAGAGAGAGAGAGAGAGAGAGAGAGAGAGAGAGAGAGAGAGTGTGTGTGTGTGTGTGTGTGTGTGTGTGTGTGAGAGAGAGAGAAAGAGTGTCAGTGTATATGTGTGTGTGTGTGTGTGTGTGTGTGTGTGTGTGTGAGAGAGAGAGAGAGAAAGAGAGAGAGAGTGTTGCAGCCGTATTGATTTTGTATTTTTCTGTGATTTATTCTTAGATTTTGATTGACTGGCCATGACACTTTCCCAGTTAATCTTCGTCCAGACAGAAACTGGTGATCCTTCAGAGTGTAAAGTATCAATTTGTCATACGTAAACACACCACAGCACACAGTGTGAAAAGTACAAAATTCCTTTTCTGCATTTAACCCGTTCACAAAATGAAGCAGGGAGCACCCAGGAACATTGTGCCTCGGGAGCAGTGTGGGGACAGTACCTTGCTCAAGAGTACCTCAGTGGTGTCACTAGCAGTCCTGAGATTCGAACCCACAGCATTCTGATCGCAGGGGCAAACCCCTAACCACTAGACCACCAGATGCCTATATTATAGTAACAACAAGTGATAAAGTTCAGTAAGTAATAACAAGTAAGGTAAAATGAAGTGCAACAATCTCAATTTCTCTCAATCTCAAGCAATTTTACAATTTCTATTCAAGCCTAAATCTGAAAGAGCTCAGCTGTATAATCTTTGGTTGGAAACACACCTTTAAATTATGTGGAAGGAGTTTTTAAAAAGGTTATTCAAGTTCTCATATAATAAAGTATTTGTATTTGGCCAGTATTTTTAAGGCCACACCACCATAAATCTTTCAAGAGAACTGACAGCTGTCTGTTCAGCACTGCTGCTCATGCTTGTTGGAATAAGATTTTAGGATTGCTTATGTCAGATATCTTACATAAATTCTCAAAAATCCTCCTATAACATCGCACCAAAACATCCTATAAGCACCTTTGTTTTTAAGTGTATCTTGCAAACCAGTCTATGACAGACTGTGACATTAGATAGCCTATGTCTTTCCATTATTACAATATCTATTACCCCCTTCAGCTTCTCTCTGTCTTCAAGTAAGACAGCTGCTCCTTCTCTCTCTAACTCACTGACAATTCTTTCTTTTGACCGCCTGAGAAGTTCTTCTCAAAAGAGCTGTTCATCTGACTGATCTATTTCAATTACAGTGAAGGGGAGTTGTCTTTGGCTCCTTCAACCCTCTGGTTTCTGACATGTTCTAACAAACATGTTCCTTTTGTGTGAAACAGGGTGCAAGCAGTCCCCATAAATGCAGGCACCCTTTTGAGATCTAAAGCAAATTTGGGGATCTGGGTTACTGCAGGGGTGTTTCTTCTTCCAGGCTATGTTGGAAAGAAATTCAGTTTTGTGGTGTCTCATCTCACTCTAAAACTATTTGATCTTCCTTAATCAGATATGTTCCTAAAATAGGCATAATTATTAGTTATTTTAATTATTTAGTTATTAGTAATATTTGAAATACAGAGACAAGGTTGGTGACATGTGTCTAACCATGCTTAAGCCATGCTAAGAAATTTTTTTGTATCTGATCAGTCTTCCCATTTCAGAAGAAAGATTCTAATACCACTGATTAAGGTTTACTAACTTCTGTAAAGCCCAAAGTGTTCTGAAGAAGGTTGTTTCACTTGACAGCATCCAATAATTAAACAGCCTCGTTAATTGATCAGACTGATCAGATTTTTAATTATTAGAGTTCTGAAGATAGAATTCTTTTGATATGGATGTTGGCAGCAACCCAGGATTGGAATGAGATCTTGACAGTTTGGGTGACAATAAATAAAACATTCATTTACACAATGTATTCTAAAATACAAATTAAGAAATGAAATGAATGGCCTATATTTACAGCATATGTAAATAAAGGAGTGTGTGCGCACAGCTTGCTTTGTATATTTATTTTTGGTTGGACATACACCAAACTTAGGTTTGGTATAGAACCTTTAAATCATGTGGAAGTTTGTAAATTGTTAAAAAGGTTCTTGTTCTCATATACATTTGGCCAGTATTTGTAAGGTCACACCAACATAAATCTATCAAGACAAGTCAGCTTCTCTCTTTCTCTAAGACAGCTGCTCTTTCCCTCTGCCCACTGGGGAACAGTTATTGTTCCCTAGTGCATGCTATGCATGAAATAAATGTCCTGTATGGGTTTTAATGGGCACTCTACCTGCTGGGTGAATCAGGTTGGTTTTTTGTGTTCTCTTCTTTGCCTTTTGTTTGGGTGTGCCGTTCTGGAACCCACCTTTCCTGGATGGATCTGGAGCAGGGACTGAGGAACTGCCACTTCCAAACCAGTCCCTATGCCAGAGGGACAATGGCTCTGGAACTGGAAGGACTTTGCTGTCTTTCTAACAGACTGTATAAATGGACTGTGGGGGTCTGGGGTGGTCGTGTTTGCGTATGTGTTGTGTACAGAAGCTTGCAACTGAATTTTAAGAGTTTTGGGTGTTTGTTGCTTACTTGTAGACACTTTTGATAGTCGACATGTGCTATTTAACCTGTTAAATGTGTAACAGGTAGTTACAAAGAGATATGAGTGTAAAAAAAATTGAAATCCTGACAAAAGTCCCATGACAACATCAATAGTTATCATTATTCACTTGACATTTGCAACTCGGGCAGTTGCAAAGAGCCCTGCAGACTCTTCTGAGAGGACACAAAAACTTGTCCTTTTACTTGTGTTCTATGTATGTATAACCATGAAACCTTAACCTTAACCAGAGTACTGTTTAGCAACTTGTCCTAACCATCATGGAGTGTGCAGAGGCAGCAGGGAGCCATTTCATTCAGTCAGCATATGAGAGAGAGAGACTTAGTGCTGAGACACATTCAGTGTGATATTAAAATATGCAAATTCACAGCAATCTAATACAGACTTGCTCATGAGCAAACAGAAACATTTTATGTGAAAACAAAGAACTGAAAAAAACTAATTCCTTGCTGTGGCAGGGGCATAAATAATGAAATTGTTCAAAGCTGTTGTTGTTTCTTTCCACTTGTAGTATAGTTTCTAGGCTTTCGAAGGAAGAAAATCTTATCCAAAATACAAAATGGGCTGTCTCCTCCAGCTATGACTGAGAGAATTTTATCTGAAGTGTGGAAAATCCTTGCAGTGAATCAGCAATAGGCTAAGAGCTCATTCTGGTCACCGTCTTGAAGAATTCATTTTGCATTTCGTGAGATTAAGGAAATTTCATTATACAGTATATGGTCAACATGCATATCATTCTGTATGTGTGTGTGTGTGTGTGTGTATGTGTGTTTATATCTGTGTTATCAAAAGGTGTTAAAACTTTAAAAGAATTAAAAGAATGAGGAGAGACTTGCATAGTGCAAGCAATTTACTCCAGGATCAATGAAGTTTTCTGATTTTGATTTTGATTCTGTTTCTGTAGTGAAGACATAGCTTCAGTTTGGACTGATCTGTATATTCAGTAAATGAATGGAAGATCCATAGTAAGTTATTCTGTCAACAGTTAATATTGTCAGTATTACTATAGTATTTACAGTTTTCAACACATTAGGCACACATTAACACATTAATACATTAAACACCGGGCACCGTGTTCATGGCTGCCCCCTGCTTCATTTGGTGAATGGGTTAAATGCAGAGGAAGAATTTCGTGCTGTTCACACTGTGTGCAGTGGTGTGTTCACGTATGACAGAATGATCACTTTCACTTTCACTTTCACATACAATATATTGCTTGCTGCTGAAACATATTGCAAGTTCAAAATTGTAATTGTTTTTGGGAGAGAGAAAAAACCTTTTTCAACATTTCACAGTGGTGTTGATGGGAGTGAGACATTTGAAGTGTTTAATGTGCATTTTTAAATGGTATAAAAATGACTTTATTCCGTATCCTTTGGATTACAATGTTATGACAATCAGATCACCTGTGCATAATGCAAAGCCGCTTGAATTTGTCTTCTACATTTTAATTCAGTTCTGTCCGGCCATTCGTTTAACACCTTTTACAATAAACAATCTGATGAATCAGCTTCGCAGTCGGGATCCAGACCTTTAATGGATGTTTAATAAGGTCACAGTTGCTGAACACCACACTGAAACCCTGTAGAAGAAATGCATAGAGAAATAAAACTCTCTCTTTAATTATTCTAAAAGCCAAAGTTTTCCCACTCATCTTCATATTTCTTAAAAACCTTTGTTGCTTTTCATGATCTTTTCTGTTGCTGCTGGTACTGTTTTTTTTTTCTGCATCCAAGTCTTGTTTGATATCATCAAATTACATTCATTGGCCAAAAACAAATTACATTAAAGCTAAAAACAAAAAACAAAATCTGTCATTGTACAATATTTATAAACATTTTTAACATTATGGCTTTTTTTTAATGGCTTTTTTTCTGATATAATGTAGTCATGTATTTTATAATGAAGTCCACAAGAGTCTGCAGGGCTAATGGAAATAAAACAACCTAAAAGCTTTTGTGATGTTGATCAAAAGAAAACAAACCTGGAATTCAAATACCTCTGGATAACTGATGAGTAAGCGATACATTTTTTTGAAATTCTGGATTTTTCTGTGGGTCAATCTAAGCCAGTGTTTGGGTTCCAAACAACGTTTTAGGCTTGACACAGTGAACACACTTCCACACCACTAGCATGCCACTCACTGCTGTGTTGAAAGTGGTCCACCACTCAAATAATACCAGCGGTCCTGTGGATAGAAGCTGCCCAATATAAGGCAGAGGGTGACTGATGAATTATGTATGGCAACAGCTGGGCCACAGCCTGTAATTGCCAACCAGTATAGTGATATGTGAAGTAGGTGAATCACCTAAAGTGGGTACTGAGGGGAAGCAGTACTATAAAAGGTGCTGGGGACTGAAGAAATTGAGAATGCTGTTTTGGAGGCTGGTGATTCTGTAATTGGGGCAAGCAGTAGGTTTACCTGTTACAGGCCCCAGTAAAACACACATTTTACAGTGTTAAGCATATTAGTGGTAGAACTGAGCTTCAGGTGTTTGGTTCATTTGCTGCAGGACATACTGCAGCCATGCATTGCAAAACAGATGTGAAAAGTCATATAAAATGGCTTCTGTAGCAAACTGAGACACTAGTAAACTATCCCTTTTCTGACATTTCAGAAATAGCATGTTGGTTCATAGCAGCCAATTCCCAATGCTAGTGTGACAGACGCTAGCTGTGATTTGGCGGTGCTGTGCTGAAATTTAAATGAATCATGAGAGAGATTTACAGATGGTTTTGTGTTTATGAATTTTTAATAATATTTTTTCTCCCTTGCATGAAAGTGGTGATATGACTCTTATTGCAGCACGAGTGGGTCATAACTTTGGTACATCACCGGTGCACACATACACACACACACACTCCGCATTATTATCTCTTGTTCTGTGACCAAAACAAATGGTTCTGTTTTTATATTAGCCTGCTGTAGCACATGTCAGCGTTCCACCATAATTTTATTACACTTCATTTGAGGGGAAGAACAGTGCTGTGGTGCATTCGCATCTGCCTCTCTCACTCCGGGGAATTTACACCACCACTAGGACCTGTGATCCAATGAAACGTAACAAGATTCCAGGACCTTAGAGCTGTTGCTGAAACACAGAGTCAATAATTGAATTGGTGTAAGATTAGCATTCAATTCACCGACTTTCAGAGCTTCTACGTAACACTTAGGGACTGTGTTGGCAGCCACTGCCACAGTGCATACGGCATCCAGCCATAGTGGAAAATTTGCCAAAGTATAAAGAACATCTGCAGAGCAGAGAAACTGTATTCTGCATGTCCTGCTGCAAACAAACAAACAGAATGTGGAAAAGTGCCAGATTGTTGGTATAGATGGTTTTAATAATGTTGCTGAGGAAGAAACAGCCTGTAATAAACATTTCCACATGAGTGGCTTAACGGACTACAGACTAAAATATTCTCTTAGAAGAGGGTTATTGTTGTTTTGCTATTTAAATGCAGTTACATAATTACATATTTAATTACAGTGAATTACATTAAGAATTCAGCAGAAATCTGCATTTCCTTTTTGCTCAGTTTTCTCCTCAACTCATTCAACTGATGCTGCTAATGCTAAGTGAAAACTAGCATGTGCTTCCTCCAAGTCACATGAAGCGAAACTGCATGTTTGATAATGGCATGTCATCGAGCAGCCCATAACACTTGTGGGTCAGAACTGACTGCCAATTCTATTCATTCAGTGAGCAGATGCCTATTCTGGCTAACATCACAGTGTGGGGAGAAAGAGGGCAATCCTACCCACCCAGAGTCGAACACCTGGCTGTCTTGAATTCCTGGCTACAGATGATTGTGGTGTTAAACTTGTGATCTTCTGATAATAGGGCCTGCGCTTAGATAATTGTGTTAGATGGGAGAACTGAGTTCATACTTCTGACATTTAGATTTGTTAAAATGTCTAGAAAAGACAAAATTGTGGATAAAATGTTGAAGTATAATTTTCCCATAAAGCAAGACTGTATATGAAAGAATAGCTTTTTATCATAATTTATATGAAATAATTATAATTTATACAAAACAACTAGTATGATCATGTATACAGAAACACCCAGGTGAAAACAAGTTTTCATTTATACAATATTCCTACTTGTCTGCAGTACATTCAGTGGCTTTGGGTTTGTTCTCTTTAACTGACGAACAGCTACCTCTAGAGTAGGAGGTAATAAGCAAAATAGTGCATGTGGAATAGGAGTGTTGTGTGTGCTTCTGTTTTGTCACTTTATACAACAATTAGTTCTGATGGAACAATCCAATTGGTTAACAGGCCTATTATACAATATTAAATATTAAAATATTAAACCTTAAATAAATGTGTGCTTCAGCACATACAAAAATACACAGAGCACAGTGAAATGAAACAATGTTCCTGCAACACAGGAACACCACAAGACTACATTAGTGCAGACAGGACAAAATACACAGAGTGCAAAGAGAGCAAGAAAAACACATGAGCAACAACACAACATGACAAGACAGAAAGCAGACAAAAGTGGCTACAGTACAGGTTTGAATAAATATAGTATAATTACATAGACTGTTATCAAGAAGCAGAGTAATTAAGTGTCTAAAAATGCAAATATAGAAGATGACAGCAACACATAATAATAGCTAGTCAGAGAATGTGCAGTCTAAAATAAATATAGAGGGTTTTTACAGTGACAGTACACTTGTTTCAGGCAGAGACGTTTAGTGTGTGAATGCCGGGGGAAGGAAGAAGTACAGAGATCAAACAGGAGACTGGACTGGACATCAGACAGGAAAAGGGATACAAGATGGGCGTGAAACTGGTTGTGATGACTGGAGAATGGCGACATGGCAGGACTTGGAATGGCGCAACCAACTGGGCACAGGGTGTAACTAACAACAGGCCCCATGACAGGATAGGGGGCTGGACAAAGGACAAGGCACTATAAGTGACATAGAAAACTGGGCCTTGGGACATGGCTGAAGGAACAGAGACCAGTGAACAGACTACGAGATTTGAGACAGAAAAAACAGTGGGAAAACATGGCTCAAATAAGAAAAGTCGTAGGCACATTTAAAAACCCAGTACAATAAGGAAAAAAAACAGGTTATTGGATGAATACATGCTGTTACAATTAAACAGTGATCAAGTAAGTGGACAGAATGGCTTGCAGGGCAGTCCAAAGGCCCAGTCAAGGATTAATCCCATCATGAAACATTGCTAATAGAACAGCTCTGGAGCAGCTGCTCATGATTCTAAATTCAGTATGGCCGAGGCCAAGTGGGGGGGCATAAAGCTCCTCAGCAGCTGGCTGTGTAAATATTACAAACAGTATCCCAAAAGTGTGTTTGAATGTTTAATTCAATATTTCAAGAATCCAGAAGTATGGTATTATTTGAATATTTACGCTAATTTAGATACATTCCAGATGCTGCAATTATTGATGCTGTACCTGGATTTTGATACGGACTCACCAGAAAATTTCAGCACCACGGAGAGCTCCTGGGCAGCTCTTAACTTGCTCTGAAGGAGATGCTTCATTTCTGAGAATTTGTGTGCATACTCAAGCTGATGCCGAGGCAATAAAGGCAAGGGCATTCGGGGGCAATTAAGAAGAATGCTAGAGATGTCTTGAAACTCTTATTATATGCTATTATAGTTCAGTTCACTCCTCAGACTGATTAAGACCCCTTAGTAGGCCAGGCCACGTGTCGTGATGTGGCTTTTACTAATCATACTCATTAATATGAAAAGAACATGACACCCATTGACCCGTTGTCTAAGACACCAAAACTCCTACAATGAACTTCAACACTCAGATGAAGTTCCTGTTCCAAGCAATAACAACTGACATTCAAAGGCCAGTCTGGATCCTGTTGATACTGTGATGAGCTAAACGGCTTAGAAATGTTGAGAACTCAAAATATCAAGGCAAAATTTTTAAAAATTCAGCAGCTGCTTTTGTAGTCACCTTTACTAATTGAACCAACTTCAAATTTTGCTAATTTGTTCAGTCTTAAGCTGCCAATAAAAAAAACATATTTATAAAAAAATTCACTTTATTGCTATTAGATGCTGTTTAGATGGTGATGTGAGTGACTGACACAACAAAATATACATTAAATGCAACTGAACATGAAATAAATGTAAGAGATTCTAATTCATCTAAAATTGAACTGAAATTCTAACCTTACATTAAAGCCAAAACCTAAATCTAATGCTGATGCTTCCACAGCTAGTTTTCCCCCTATAAATTAAGTATCTGTAGAGAATCTTTAAGGCTCTCAAAGTGGGACTGAACCCGAATCTGCATTTCACTTATAGCATTTGGCAGACACTCCTATATAGTTTCTGATAGTGTTACAAAGGGAATTAATGTAGCATTAGGAGTCTTTCCTAAAGATGTTTATTGGTGCCTGCTTGGGGGCTTCCTGGTTTAGTGGAGTTACTTGCTATACAGACATCAAAGTAGAGACTAAAGGGTTACCAGTGCAATTACTGAGCAAACAACATGTCTTAATGAGTATTTAATAAACAATCTGCACTGCCAAAGTATGATGACTAGCACAAACAGTGTCTAATGGCTTTTCAAATTATCTGACTATTTATTTAATACATGTTCAGTGGAACTGGCAATGGTAACATTAACCTCATTCTCCTTGGCTTGCGATTTGTATGGTGAAGAAGATAATATTTCTGTCCTCTTTTCAGATGATTGGGCTCTGAATCTCCTCTCAGTCAAAAAACAAGATTCTTTGGGCTCCCTCTGTATCATAACTAAACAAAATAATTTTGGATATGAGGGTCTGCCACCTGCCATTAATGTTAAATTAACCTTTTTAAACATTGCAATATTATTGGCATCTTATTGGGATGAAAGAACAAGTCCAAGCTGGTAACACAAATTAACTTTAGTATGTTTCAAATGCTGCTGTTCTAATGGATCATTCCCCTCAATGGTTTCAAGCTATAGAAATGAATCAAGCTTGATATTTCCCCTGTGCCACGCTCACAGTTTACTGTGTGCTGTCTATCTCATCCTTGCCTCAAAGCAAGTCTTCACAAGGGTTTCTTGAATGAATTTTTTATGGTAATCTTATTAGTCCTTCTATATCCTGACGCCGCAGATAAAAAGGCTTCCTTTTGTGCGTATCCTTATGATGCAACAATGCCATGAGTATACTTTTAATTGTTTGACACTCTTGTCAAGCCTTTGTTGGTGTGTACATGCCCAGACAGGATCTACTTTATATTTTTGAATAACACTTTGTCCTAAAAATCTACAGTATGTTGAGCTAAGCATAGAGGAATCTCATTTTTGTATCACAGATGCTTTGCTTCTCTTTAAAAGCATGTAGAGTTTACAGTTACCAAGACAGTCCAGCTGATTGTGCGTATATGTCAGGGTCCAACAAACAAATGAGGAAATTCTCTACAGAATATGGGCTGTACAGTTGTGGTCAAAAGTTTACATACACTTGTAAAGTACATAAAATCATGGCTCTCTTGAGTTTCCTGTTATTTCTACAACTCTGATTTTTCTCTGATAGAGTTATTGGAACAGATACTTCTTTGTCACAAAAAACATTCATGACGTTTGGTTCTTTTATGACTTTATTATGAGTTAACAGAAAAAAAGTGATCACATCTGTTGGGTCAAAAATATACATACAGCAGTGCTAATATTTGGTTACTGCTTGACATGTGTCTGCAAATATTTTTCCCCAGACTGTGCTCGCCACTCCAACCCTAGATACGTTTTCAAACTGTGCTCATGACTCTGACCCTGGATATGTTTTTAAGCTGTGCTTGTGACTCCAGCTCTAGATATGCTTTCCTGTCATTCAGGGAAGGCTTCCTGAGCTCAACGGGTAACCACTAGACTTGTAGTCAAGACCGCCTAAACCAAGACCAGAGGGTATCGAGACCAAGACCAAGACCAAGACAGACCGAGTCAAGACCAAGACAAAGTCGAGACGAGACCAAGACCGAGACCGAGACTGAAAAAAAAGACTCCCTTAACTTCTGTGTTCTGTTGAGGACTGACATGACGTGTACTGACTGGTCCCAAAGTCATCTG
>JBBJLR010083484.1:0-10588 GCA_037577145.1 Brachypetersius gabonensis | reverse complement strand
GAACAGCTCTGAGTTTTGTCTCAGTGCAGACGTCACACTCCACATCTCCAGATCCAGCAGGAGAAGCTTGGAGCCTCGTCCTCCTCAGGTTCTCAGCCAGTTCAGCCAGGACGGCGTTCTTGTTGAGGACAGGCCTCGGGGTGAAGGTGTGTCTGCACAGGGGGCAGCTGTAGACCCCCCTCTGATCATCCTTACTCCAGGAGTCTTCAATACAGTCCAGACAGAAACTGTGTCTACAGGGAACAGTTACAGGATCCAGTAGATCCAGACAGATTGAACAGCTTAAAGAGTCCAGAGGTGTTGAAGAAGCCTTTGCCATTTTACTGCACTACAGTGGGAAAGAGAGTGGTTTCACGTTCATTTCTTCAGTAATCTGCTTATTCAGTGAGAGTGGCTTAATGTACCTGTTGGTAGTAGTTACCTAGTATGCACTCCACCCCCAAGACCTCAGATGGTGACATAAACATCTCCCAATAGATGTTTGCAGTTGTAGAAGATCCCCAAAGACGTATAGGTTACTGAGGTGTTCCAGACGCATCAGGCCCTCGTCATCGGCCGTGGTGAGAGGAGAGTCGTTATGAACTCCCTGAGAGCCAGAGCCCTAGCCTGAGCCCAGCACGTCTTCCTGAACTCAGACCCTGCTGGACAGAGCCCTCCAGGGGTGAAATATGATAGACTTGCGTCATTAGGTGTAATGAGTTCTTCTCTCCTCCCCACACTTACTCCTCTCCCTCCTTTCTCCTCTCCTACTCTTCCTCCTCTCCTACTCCTCTCATCCCTTCCCTCACTCCTCCTCTCCTCCCTGCCCTCACTCTTCCTCTCCTCCTCCTAACCCTCACTTCTCTCTTCCTCTTCTGGGTTTTACACGGAAACTACAAATATCCTCGCCTTTTTTGAGAACCGAACTGTATTAACACCACCAGCCCAGCGAACACACAAATAAACCTAAATAAACCATAAACAAAAAATTATTTTGTGTATGAGTCTTTGTACACTGCTAATGCTAACCATGAATGCTAACGCTTTTTTTTTTAATGAAATTTAAGTGTTACGGAAGCATATTTGAGGGAATATTTCGAGTTTGCACAATAAAAATAGGCTTTTTTTTTTGCCAAAACACTACGTTTTGCATGTTGGAATTTCTGTGTCCATCCATTCTCTGGAGGTCAGACGCTGACGTTGGACGAGAAGATCTGGATCACAATCTCCGTTCCAGTTCATCCCAAAGGTGCTGGATGGGGTTGAGGTCAGGGCTCTGTGTGGCCAGTCAAGTTCTTCCACACTGAACTCCTCCAGCAGGTCTTTATGGAGCTCGCTTTGTGAACTGGGACACAGTCCTGCTGGAATAGAAAAAGTTTTCTTCCCCAAACTGGGTCCACAAAGTTCGAAGCATGGCGTTGTTCAAAATGCCATGCTTCCAATGTCTTGGTCTACTAAAGCATTAAGACTGACCTTCACTGGAAGTAAGGGGACTAGCCGAAATCCTGAAAAAAGATGTGTCTCGACGCTATGGTCCATGTAGTGCATCTTCTGAGATATCAGTTGATGGCATGTCCACTAAGGGGCAGTAAAGATCTGTAAGTGATGGAACATCAAAGTCAATGATTCCAAGTTCTGGTTCTCTATTAATTTCCAGTGGCAGCAGATCAAGGCTTTTCATGAAAACCAGGCTTTGTGCAGTCAAGGCCCGCAGAGCTGAACAGTCAATGTATTTCATTAATTTCCTTACAAATACTGTGCTATACAATGTGCAACATTCATTATTATTATATATTCATATGTCAGCACGCATTTTCTTTTAAGCATTAATTCGATCCAGGCTTAGACCAAGTCTATTATATTTTTTGCTGACTTTAATATAAGCTCCAATGTAAGACATTATATAAACTCTAATGAGTCATTAAAATCCATCGTTTTTGTCTGTTCATTTACTTAAGATAACATCTCTCACTTACCTCGACCCTTCCTTTTATTGCATATATCATACTTTATAATTTACACATAAAAATAAATCATTAATTGTGATTATATATTCAAAAATTCTGCATGCATTCGTTTTTTCTTGTTAGAAGAAGAGAGCTGTTTGGAGAAACACTGTTCCTCACAAATGCAAAGCCAACGTTTTCTTTTAAGCATAAATTTGATCCAGTTATATTTTATGCTGACTTTAATATATTATATAAGTTCTGAAGAGTCACCAAAATAGTAATTTTTGTTTGTTTATTTACTTACTTAAGAAAACATCTCTCCCTGACACGTTATATGCTCTGTGTCAAAACAAATGACAAAAATTTATTTTCTTAAGAAACCATACCGCTCTTGCACTATATAAGCTTTAATGTGTCATCAAATTAATATTTTTTGTTCATTTTGTTTATTTATATAAGAAAACATATCTTAAGTGAATAAACAAACCCCCTTATCTGGTCTTGACGTCAGGCATGTTCCACATAAACTACAACTCCCATGAGTCATTGCGGGCATTTGTAGTCCACTCGAAACTCGCTCCCCTCTCACATTTATAAGCTTATGCACATATTCACTGACAGGTTCTGGTCCCTTGCCTGGGCGAATGGTGCCCATAGTAGCCTGTATAAGAAAAGAAGAGAAAAAGAAAGGGAAAGTCCGGTTCCTGGTGTTTAAAAAGCTGATTTTTTTTTAAGGAATCAATGAGACCTCCTTCACCCGAACCTAACCAGAACCGTGACACACCGGCTGCACGCCCCTGAAGACGACTGGAGGCATTAGAGGAGCCGGGAGGAGCAGAAAGATCCGAAACTGCACTCACTTTGCTGGAGTGTGTTTGTTTATTTTCTCTTCCGCATCTTCAGGACCCACTTCAGTCCGAGTCGAGCTGAACCAGCACCGAGAGAGAGCCCTAACCACCGTCTGACAGTGATGCCAGCTGTCCTGCCGGCTTCATAGCTCCAGCCGGAGCGATGTTTGTCTGTGACACGCCCGGGAGGAAGCGCCTGATAGCCGGGCAGCTCCTGTAGCCTTCCCGGAGCTGCGTTTGTTTACAGGCGGCTAGCTGAGTTAGCGCTCATTGTCAGACACACTTTTTTTTGTGTTTTTATACTTTATTCCATCAGTGGTGGGCACTATATCATCTTTATCTTCTTTCATCCAGAAACAGGCCCTGTGTGAGGTCTGAGCGAACTGTTTTATCTCAGTTTTTCATTCTTTTTCTCCGTCCGATCGGAGAGGCGTTTGAACAGGGCTGTAATTCATGTTATAAAATCGACACCGGACGCCTGCTCGCTGTGGTGAAAGTGAGAGTGACCATGAAGAAGTTTTTCGATTCTCGAAGAGAAATGGTCGGTTCTGGTCCCGGTTCGGCGGCGGGGGGAGGTGGAGGAGCCGCGTCCGTCAGCGGAGGTACCTTTATCGGCCGCGTGTTCACCATCGGCCGCTACCAGGTGACCGTGGAGGAGACGGTGGCTGAAGGTAAAGCTACCCAGGTGCCAGCCTGGTGCCCTCTTTCTAACCCTCTTGTACTCCGTTGTGTAGGCCACGTCTCCCAAGCACGACAGGTTTTGTGATGTCTGTTCAAAAAGGCAACGTTAGACTGTACTATATGGACAGTGCATGATTCCGCAGTAGTAGACACTGTATTGTGTATGAACTCAGATGGACAGTGACTTTTGCAGATGTCAGATGGACGGCATGTGAAAAGTAACTTGTCTAAGACCATCAAGTGCACACTAATTTGTCAAAGAACATGAATTGACTTGTGTAAGGATGTCAAGTGGACAGTGACTGACTGGGCCGCTGCTTCAGCTGTAAGGTCAAGATGTCACTGTCAGTCTGTCAAATGGACAGTGACATGGGTAAGATTGTCAAGTGGACAGTGAGTTGGGGAGGGACATCAAGTGGACAGTGATTTAGTGAAAGGCATCAAGTAGACAGTGAGTTGTGTGAGAATGTGAAGTGGACAGCACTGTGTGTGAGTGCCGGACACTCTGAGGTCAGGATGTCATCTGTCAAATGGACAAGTGGACACTTGACATCCTAACACAGATCCCTGTCCATTTAATGTAGTTACACAAGTTAAATGGGCAGTCACCTTGTTAAGGCCATCTGATGGACAGTGGCTTGTGGGAGGCCATCAGATGGACAATGGCGTGTGGAAAGACGGCCACTTCTGCTCTGAGGTCAAAATGTCACTTTCCATCTGTCAGTTCGACTTGTCAGGACATCAGATGGACAGGTGGTGATGTAAAGTAGACAGTGACTTGTGTGAGGATGTCTTATGGACAGAGACTGACTGGACTGCTGCTTCAGCTCTGAGATCATCTAAAGTCACAAGTCACTGTCCAATGGTCAGACAACTTTTGTAAGGAGGTCTGATGGACAGTGACTTGGGTAAAGACATCAAGTGGACACTGACATCCTTACATAAGTCCCTGTACATTTGATGTTGTTGCATAAGTCAAATGGATGGTGACTTATGTGCAGGCATCAAATGAACAGTGATTTTGTGAGGACATCTGATGGACACTGACTTTTGTGAGGACATCTGATGGACAGTGGCTTGTGTATGATCACATGAGTTGTGTGTGTGAGTGCCTGTCAGACTGAGCAGGGAGCAAGGTCCGGCGATGGCATGGGAGGGTCTGTGCTACCAGCAGGGTGTCAGGAATCCAGAGTGAGCTGCGTGTCCGACTGACTGCTGGAAGTGTGAGCAGAATTTTTAGACATGAGTCATGCCTGAGGTTTCAAAGGGCCCGTCTTACAAAACCGCTTCCATCTGAGAGAGCTCTGAATGTGTCGTGAACCGTGAAGTCATTCCGAACCTTATTGAGGTTTCTGCTTATCCGCTCCACATCTGCACCACGAGGGTCTCTTGTCAGGAGTAATGTGACGTTTTGTCGATTCACACAACAAACACTAGCCTGACTCATAGCCCTGAAATAAATCCAGCTCAAAAAATACAAGTTTTCTTATTCCTATTACTCCTTTATCTTGTTAGGTGGACCACCATGATGCGGTGCATCATGTGCAATCCTAATAATCCTGGTTTGAGGAACCTGATAGCTCCCTTTTAAAAATAATGACACTGGTGTGTATGCTTGCCGCTCTGTGTGGTCCCTGTACTATTCTCTTTTTCAATGGAGCATCTGTGGCCAGGGGTTAGTATGTCCAAGGATCATGTTACTAAATGAGTCCATTACTCATACTGTTGTTCTTAACACGATCGAAAGGCTGTGGTGCCTCTTGTTAACTCAAGATTTCGACTAACGAGCTTCCAGGTGGTTTAGGCTTAGCAAGGACGCTCCAGGGATGGGTAATCTTGGGATGGGAAGCTGCACGGAGTCTGTCCTGTTCTAGAACATGTGATACAACAGTTAAATATCAAGACCCTGGATCAGGTGTACTGGAGCAGGTTAATAAGGTCTACTAGACCTTCTTTGTCTATGAGGCACGTGATCAGTAATATTGTTACTAATGTTTGTTTATCTGTCTGTCTATATATTTCTATACATTCACATTTTTATATCTTCTCATAAATACATGTGTACATACTAGTGTGTGTGTGTGTGTACGGTAGACCCCTTGCATCTTAAGGCACATTGCAGCCTGTCATAGTAAAACACTTGTTTCTTTATTTAATCTACTCAATATGCCAAAAAAAGAGCATTTTTGCACCAAAAAGCAAAATATAAAGAAAAGAGGTGTGTGTGATCAAGACTTTTGCACAGTACTATATATTAATTTAGTGAGTATTGACCTCTAATTAGCCTATTTACTTGATTTTGGCTTGTACTGAGTTACACATTGTTACCAAAACACAAGTACAGTATTAATCACAATTATTGATCTTGCAGATTTCGTGCTGTTATATCTTCAGTAGCTCAGTCTGAGCAACAGTCTCTTTTGTTCATGAGTACTGAAGGGAAAGATGGAGTGCTGAAAGAAGTGACAGTCACTGTGGCCCATTCATGTCCAGAAATCCAACACTTTTCTGTTCTTTTAGCCTGAGTAAGGTTTTTGGAAATATTCCGGCTAACTTTCTTAGGAACGCCTGGCCTGACAAAAGTCGGGAGGCGCGGCTCTGCCTGTGAATTTTTTCTAATATGCCCAATGCCTCCGTGTCCATTCAGTCTGTCACCTTCCCATCTGCGGCTAAAAGGCAGGAGCGTTGACGGCCTTGCATGCAAGCAGGGTTTGTTTTGCAGCTTTAGCACTCTGATGGTGATTCATTAGCATGGTGAATAAGGGCAGCCTGCTTCGCCATGCTACTCTTTTCAAGGCTGTCTCTTGGCCTCATTGTGTAGGAAGTAGGCTGAGTCATCTCTCTGTAAAGCCTGTTTGAGTGAACAGGACTGTGGGTCACAGTGGACACACTTTTACAAGCTCAGGCTTCTGCTTAACTGACGAAACCCTGGAGCTTAAAGCAACTGTGAACTACTTACATTCAGGCTGCACTGATGAAGATCAGTATCACAGAAGATGCAGAATTTAATAACAAAATTTTAAAATTTCATGAACTCACCCCAATACACGCTAGTAAATGTCTTTAATTTGGTTTGATTGTCCAATTCGATTTTTGTATAATATCACAAAATTGCATTGAATGAAAACGTAGTATTTGTTTGCTTCATATACATTTTTAAATGATCTGGGACAAAGTTTTTGTTATTAATTCTTCCAACCGACATTAGTATGTTTGTGGAACATCGGTATTAGTACACATTGGATCTCATAGCAGTTTCTTTGTGATTGCAGACCAAGGTTCTTGATTTTGCATCTGTGGTAAATGTTTGCAGCAATAAAGGGAGGGTAGGTTCCAAAAACTGAAGTGTATTGATTTTGAATGTAGCCCAATAGATTTGGGTTATGTCCATGTTTTCATAACATGGTACCCATAGGGTCTTTACGGGGATTAAGGGCTATGGGTGTGTAGGGGTGTGTGGATGTGTTAAGGTCGGGATTTTGATTTAGTTTAGTTTCTTTTCGTCTAATCGACCACACCTTTGTTTCGTCATGGCATATTTGTTTCAGTGTGGGGTGGAGGGGGGTATTGAAAATCAAACGGTCTGTATTTCTGCACATTGTGCTTTACAGTCGTACCTAAACCTGTAGCCTCTTTAGTTCAGAGTTCACAGACTTTTTCTTAGAACCTAACTAATAGTTTAAATAAAATTATTACTGTATTTACCTGCTTATACCAAAGAAAATGTGCGTGCATGAATTGCATTACAGTCTATACAGGGGTAACATCAGTATTTACATTCTAGCACTGCGGGAGTTCAGTGTAAACTGTACAGTACCGATACGGGTTTACCTTTAAATCTTTAAGGGTAATGTTATTAAGCTAAGGTTAAAATAGAATTAAAGTGTTCTATATTTGGGGGTTAAACTATAAAAATAAGCATTTGAAGGCATTTATACCACATCACAAATTCACAGCACCATCACTCTGCAGTCAGATGCTATATTGTGATCTCATTGTTTTGGTAGAACTCAGTTTGACTCTGAGCTTATCATCTAATGTTCACAGCAGTCAATGTAGTGACAAATCATCCATAAGTTAATAATCATCTATCAGGTTTAAGGGCGGAGAAGTGTTTAGAAAAACGTTAGTTTTGCATGTACGAAAGACTGCTGTCATTCACCATAATGATTAATTGCATGGATGGATGTTCACTGTTTGGCTGGGGGAGGAGGATACATTTCTGTGTGTCCATACCTTTGTGTTCGGGAATGTGAGGTCATGCTGAGGTTGCCAAACACTCTTTAAATAGAGGGTTCGATTCAGGGTTAACAGCTGAGAGTGGGTTGGTCTTGACCTCCTGCCCAGTGAGGAAGAGGATCTATGGGCAGCTTTTATTTTAGTGCTGTCAGCAAGAATTATTGGAGCTCACACCATCACACTCGCACACCCTCACCCACTCACTCACTATCTCACCCTCTCTCTACTCTTTTATGGGATACTTATTGCATTTTAGTGGCTATTCATAGTCTTACTGAAAATGTCAGGCCGAATGTCTGCTGTGTGTTCTAGTGCTGGTAATCCGATTTAGTGAAAGGATCATTTTGAATTTAGACATTGTATGATACGTACAAGAGTATCTTCTGTTCAGCTTATTTTAGGTTTATTTATCTTGCACAAATACACACAGATGCTGTCTACACCTGTTCATTTAATACTGAATAATAGGAATCTAGGCTGTAACCTGATAAGATTTAACAACCACATGCATTTGGCAGTTTAGCCTCTGGTGAGTAATAAGCCTATCTGCTGCTAAACATCAACCTTTTGCCATCACTTTTCTGTTTTATTTTGGATGCCGAAATAAAATGTGCTTTTCTTCACGCCAGCAATCAACATTTACAAGAGAGAAGCTGTTTAGAACAACAAATTTTTTTTGTATTCACCAGAACCCACACCACACTTTTCTAAACTAGTTTTTCATGCTGATTTCAGACCTGCTTTCTGTTTTTTTCTCAGTCACATCAACTTTTTGAATTATGACTAATATAGTAACCCCCCACTTTTCACAAGGGTTACTAAAAATAGTGTAAACCCTAAATATGTCCCCAAATATGCTCCTAGAACACTTTAACTTAATTTTAAACTCAGTTTAAGGCATTACCCTTAAAGAAAATGTAATGGTAAACCTGTATTCGCCTCTTTTAAAAGTCATTGCCGAGATATGCAACTTGGAGGGTCGCGGATCAAAAGTATTGGGACACCGCGGCGAGGTGAACAGTTTTTGGGGAATAACCCCTGATCTACTCGGGGTAAAAATACAAATGAGGGCTCTTGGAAAGGTCTCCTGGAGATCAATCGAACTGTGAAGTTTATAGTGTCTGAATGCCAGGGAACAACTAAACACAGAAATCGGTGTGAAAAACACTACAAAACCAACAAAAACTTATCTCTGATGATTTTGATCTGTTGACCTGTGTAATTAGGCTCCTGTGTCATTGGCTTCACTGACTAGTGGTGCAACGAATCAAAAAACTCACGGTTCGGATCGGATCACGGTTTTAAGTCACGGATCGGATCAATTTTCGGATCAGCAAAAAAAGAAAAAAGACAAGACAAATTTAACTCTCCATTTAGTTATTTAAGTATTTTTGCCCATTTTAAAGCATTAAACTCATGACTCATTCCATTTAATTATATAATAACAAATTAAGGTGCAATATAGGGCATGATAATTATTTCCTTTAATGTGGACACAGTCAAAAACAACTTAAAATTAGGGATGCACCGAAAGGAAATTTTGACCGTAACCGAAAAAATGAGAACATCATCATAAATTATGAATTACTATGAATTATGTTGTTGTAATTGTAGTTGTAGTAGTAGCCTCTCATTGCAGGTTGCAAGACGGCTAGCCCATGTCTCAAATGTGCCCACCAATGGGGAAACTTTGGCCAATTCATGACGCGAGAATCTATTGCCTTCGTCGAGATATCCTAGTGTTGGATACTGTAAAAAGAAGTACTCGACAGTGCAGTCGTAGTGGAAAGGGAGTAATGGTTGTAAGTGCAGTCAACGTTCTTTAATGCTACATGCAAACAAGTGAGATGATCGGAGGTAATGTGCAACGTTAGACGAAAACGGAGCAAAGCAATGCTGTTAAAAACATCTTAATCCATCATTTAAGTCTATTTGCTAATTATATTTACTTTTAGATGACTGTCACAAATTTTTGAGCCGCAAGTGTAGCGATGCAAGTGTTAATCGTCATGGAGTAAAACTACAGAGGAAGAGAAGTGGGTGGGCGGGGCTGGCGCATGCTACATGCGGTTTTTGCCTGCGTCATCATTTTGTGTTTAAAAGTCTTTAACCCGAAAACTGAAAATGCATACCGCTGGCCATGACTATCGCTTGGCAGACTGACCACGTGCACCATACAATGGAACATTTTTTTTCCCGAATCTTCGAATCACGTGTGTGCCGAACCGTGGAGAGGGATCGGTTCGGATCACGGATCAACAGTGATCCGTTGTACCACTATCACGGACCATATGCATTAATACATAATGTATTCTTCCAAAACGTACAATTTTTCGTCCTCCTGTAAAGTGACCATTCTGCACAATGGTGAAAGATTATTGAGTGAAGGAGGGCATCTCTACCCACTTGCTGAAAATGTGCATGCGTTGTTTTACTCTGAGCAGTGAGTGACTTTCTGCCAGCAAATACACAAGTTAACATTAGACTATATGCTAAAATCATGAGAGCATTAAATAACATCAAGTTTTGTCTTGTTTATAAGTACTTGAAGCTGATGAGAAGAACACAGGTTCGGTTCCAGATTTCACCTCCAGTCTTCCCATGGATTTGAAATTGGATTTGAAATTCCATATGAACTTCCGGCCTAAGACCACCAGAGAGGCAGGTTACATAGAGGCTAGTGTGTAGACTGTGTATTATTGTGTATGTGTCTTGCAGGCAATAGAAAGGTTACTTAATTAGAGGCAGTACAAACTTCGTATGTTAGTTATTAGAAAGTCAGGTCTAATAGATTTTTACAGTTTTACAGCTGAACAAATGGTGTGTGTGTGTGTGTGTGTGTGTGTGTGTGTGTGTGTGTGTGTGTGTGTGTGTGTGTGTGTGTGTGTGTGT
>JBBJLR010083473.1:0-10589 GCA_037577145.1 Brachypetersius gabonensis | reverse complement strand
GTGTGTGTGTGTGTGTGGGTGTGTGTGTGTGTGTGTGTGTGTGTGTGTGTGTGTGTGCGTGTGTGTGTGTGTGTGTGCGTGTGTGTGTGTGTGCTCACAGAGGATGCAGGCTTGGGCAAATGGGGGTTAGAGGAGCCTTTTTATGCTTTTATGTCCTAGGCAGGATTTAGTGCAGCAGCTGCTGCAGGCTTGGATTCCCGGCAGCCTCCAGAACAATGAGAACATTGTGCTGGAAAGAAAAGGCAGGGTGTGTGTTTGTGTGTGTGTGTATGTGTGTGTGTGGTGTGTGTTAATTTGGGGGGGGCAATGTGGAAAGAAAGTCAGTACAAAAGTAATGAACTCATAATCCTCCCTCCCCCACGGCTCACCTGTGCTAATTTATTTTCTTGTTTACCCTCCAGTGTTTGTTTGTTTACATTTTTGTTGTCTCAACTCTCCAGTTGGCCCAAGCAACAGGTCCCTCAGTTTGGTTTCTTGCACAGTTTTATAAAGTTTGATGTTTTGTTTATTGTGTTGTGTTCACCCTATCAATCATCCTCTCCATTCTCCGCCCACTGATATAATCTATTGTAGCTCAATCCCATTTGAGCTGAAGAGACAACAAAAGTGTGTTTACAGTGTCAACACAATGTTGAGTGTCCAGATTAATAGCAGAGCTGGCCTTTGCTGATCCAAACTGGGCAAATTAGAAACCACAGATAAACTTAGTGTATCCCAGGTAAGTCAGAAACTAGAGGGCGCTCCTTCATAGCTAGAGTGCCAACCAATCAGCTCTCAGTAACCAGAGCAAAACTAGAAAACAATTTAATGTTTTAAGCCTTTTTGCTTAAAAATACTGGCTCTATAACAGCGCCCCTAGTGTTTTTGTTTTTATTATTTTTTGGATAAAATGGGAATTAAGGGAAAATGGAATTAGCCGCCATACCATCATCAATACGGCTGCTTTTGCATGCGTAGCTAGCTATGTGAAAGAGAACTACTGTACACACATACACGCACACACATACATGCACACACAAAAACACAGACACACCCACAGTTTGTAGCCTTGAGGAGTAAAGTCCAGCTCCTCAGAGACACAGATGGAGGCACTCGGGGGTATTAGCAAGCTAGCAGTGCTGAAACAGCTGAACTTCCTTCTTAGTCTGTCAATCAGAACACACACACACAAACGCACACAGTGAATGTGTTTGTGCGAGTGACAAGTTTTGTACTGTAAATGGTCTATTTGGTGGTTTTAGTCACCATTCAGTACTGGTAGAATGCCCTATTAACTGGTGTGTAAATGTTCACAAGGTTCTTTAAACTTCACACAGGTTCTTCACATCCACATTTCACTGACAGAAATGATTCTTTAAAGAACTATGCCTGAAAGGCCAAAAATGGCTCATCGGAGGCGTCATTTTTAAGAACAAACAAAACACATCTGTGGGTTTGTGGAAAAGTGTAATAGTTTCTGGAAAGTGTGTGTGTGTGTGTGTGTGTATGTGTGCTGGGTCAGGCGGTGGCAGCGATGTGTGTGTTGCGTGGGAGCGGAAGTGTTTAAACATTTAAAGACATAAAATAAATCCACTTCTTTATTACTTTTTCCTAACTAAATGAGAATATAACAAAAACAACAGTAAACAGGCCCAAAACTAAGTTCTCCTGTAGAACTGTAGCCTTATTGCTCTCAGAACAGCCAGCACCCGCCAGCATAGAAACTATGAGACTGAAACTTCTAAATTTTTTTCTTTTTTCTTTCAATCCCGTTGCTGGTGCAAAAATACTATTTTCTGCCTTCTTATCTTTGGCATATTGAGTAGATTAAATGAAGGAAATGAGATCAAATATTTTGACGCAAAGTGCCTAAAGATACAAGGTGCCTAGATAAACTACTCAGCATTTAGCACCACCAGAATACTGATCACGGCCTGATCAGGTGGAATCATCTGCATCTGTTTCTTCACTGGTTCAGGCCTTAAGTTAGATGTGTTTTGTTCTGCTTAAAATAATCGTACATAGGTCACTGTAAAACAAATAACATTCCTCTGGAACTGGTCAGATTCAGGGACTGGACTGAAAATGACAAGAAGATGACTTGAGAAAGAGGAGCATTCGCATCTGAAAAAGAACAAATTGTGGGTCCCTGACCACTTGGGAAAGCAATTAACACTTAAAGACCGAGTTGTGATGTGTGAGGAGTGTTTCCTTCCTCTGGGTATGTGTTGTGGGTGGGGGTGACATGAGAACATGAATGGATCATACAGACCTGTTATAGAGTTCTTAATTATCTTTTTCTCCTGCCTTACTAAAGGAACTTTTCCACTGGTGTACAGGAACAGTGTTGTACCTAAACTATGATGCTACAGAACCTGTGTCACGGTGTGATTTTCCAGTGTACCTTAGGGTTCCTGAATCAGTTCTCTCCCTACAGTTTACGGCCTGTCGTCTCCAAAATGCCTTGAGCGGAAGCTTTTCTGTCACAGCCGCTTTTGATACTGTAGACTTGTTTGAGTTTCATGTGACAGCTTTGGTGATGGTACCTAAAATATTATAGCAGTGTTTGAAGACTGGTGTGTGTTTGTTAAGCCTGCTATTAAGCTAAATTACACTGTCTGTGAGCATGCTGCACTGACACAGCTTTTCAGTCTGAAACTCAGCTTAGTGCTTGTCTCTTACACACGCACACACAAACACGCACAAATACACGCCCTGCAAGAAACACCCAGATAAACCAGTAAACAGCCCGGGGGTGCGGGGAAGACAGGGGTGTTTCCTGTGTGTCAGAATGAAGCCGGAGGACGAGAGGTGCTCAGTCCCACAGCACAGTTAAAGCCAGCATTGTGTGTTTATGATTCAGGACAAAGTCCTGTAACAGCAGGCCTTATCTGTGTGAGACTACACCTGCTAATCTACACAAACACACATATACACTCACTCACACAATGAGGAATACAGGCGTGTTCCACAGTAGCACAAAACACCTGTCCAACTCCTCTATCTCTTACTCATTCTGTTTATCTTTTTTATTCACCTCTCTCTTCCTTTTACTTTCTTTCATCTCTCTTTCCGTCTCTATTTCTTTCTGTTTCTCCTCTCTCTCGCTCTCTCCAACATTCTTTCTCTCTCTTTCTTCCTAAATTTCTCTGTCCTGTTCTTTTGCCCCTCTCTCTTTCTAACTTTCTTTCTCACTCTTTTTTCTCCTCTTTCTGTGTGTGTGTGTGTGTGTGTGTGTGTGTTGTATTTGGGTTCTGCAGTCTGGGTGAGGATTAACAAAATGACCAAACTCAGAAACTACCATATGTGCACCAGGGGCCATGGAATTACCCCTCACTTTGTGTGTGTGTGTGTGTGTGTGTGTGTGTGTGTGTGTGCATGTGTGTGTGTATGTGTGTGGAGTTGTTTACAGTCTACTTGTGAGATTATAATCACAAAATCGCCACGAGACGGATCTAATTGATGAAATCGCCCAGAGCAGAGGCACAAGGAGGTCAGGCTATTGGCTGTGTGTTATATGTCTGCATCTGTGTGTGTGTGTGTCTGTATGTGTGTGTGCGGGTGTGCAGGTGTGGATCACAGTTAGAGGGACCTCAGGATGTGCTTGAGTGTTACTCCTCCATCTTATACTCAGTGTTTGATGAATGCGTGTGTGTGTGTTTGGTGGAGGTTGCTGGGCTCTGCTGTGGGAACGCTCAGCCAATCCTGCCTGGATACCGAACTGGCCAATCAGGCACCGGCACAACACAAACACACTCAGAGTGCCTTTAGCAGCTGAGGGGTCAAAGGTCAGCCATTTGTTTGAACTCTACAGCGTTGTTGGGTGGGGTGGGATGGGGTGGTTTGGGGTGGGTGAGTGAGCTAGGGGGGAGACTTGGACCCACTCTGGGGGGGTTGGGAGCGTACTTAGAAGAAAGAAAGAAAGTTGGGACTCCCCTAACTACCTAAACCACTCAAACACATGGAAATTGTATTTTTAAGAAAGTTATTATACAGAAAACATGTTCATTAATTCTTAGGAGTTACACAGTTACACTTATTAGGCTGTAAAATGCAACACAGTGGCCTATTTAATTACAGAATTAACAGTTTAGTACATTTGCTTTCTGTATCAGTCTTTAAACATTTTCCCACTTCTCAAAATGTTTTCACTCTTTTAAGTTATGGGCCCTTCAAACGTGGACTTGCCCTAAAAGGGATAAATGTGTGTATTTTTAGGCCTCTTTATCTGAAAGGGAATGAAGTTGTATCTGTGTGACCTACAAGTGTATGTGTGTATGAGTGTGTATGTATGTGTGTGCTGTTTATGTCCAAAATTAAACAGTATCAGCTCTGTGTGATAACAAGGCTGGAGTTCTGGACAAGTGGCCTCTCACACACACACACACACACACACACACACACACACACACACACACACACACACACACACGTCTCAGTCCTGCTGAGTTTTAACACTCCTCCAAACGCTTCAGTTCGGTTATACACCTTTCACACCAACTTTATAACGCAAATGCCTCTAATAAGGCCCAATAAACACTCACACACACAGACATGTCCCTCTGCAACACACAGTGCCAGTCGTGTTTACAGAGTGGGTCTGGTGTGAAACTCACAGAGTCAGAACTGTTCACATCAGTAGGGAATGGAACCAGGCGTCTGCCTCCAAAATCTCCCTCGCAGAAAGTTATTCAGACAAATGGTTGTGGTTGCACTGCCTGACACCTGAGACGTTGTTCTACCAGAGTTTTAAGAAGCTTTTGGTCCTAAAACTAAATCCTTTCATGGCAAAGGATCCATGTAGGGCATTGTGAGGAAAAATAGTCCCCAAAGTAATGTGATTTAGCTCCCCAAAGTTCCCAAAGAAAAGTGATCAAGATACATATAAACACTGTCTGGATACATTCATCTCAACTGTAAAGAAATCAGTCTCTACAATGAACTGCTCTGTTTATGTATGCTCAGTTAATATATATCAATTATTTGCATGATCCACATGTTACATAATGTTTAAAGATGTCACTCAGTTGTAAACAAAAACAGCCTACTAATGGATATAAAGAGGTTGGAAAGTGGTTATGGAAATAAAGCGGAGCTGTTTTTGGTAAACAAAACCATACAAATGGCATCAACAGAGCTTTGTTGGAGCAGGGGGAATAAAATATCAGGAAAATGAAATATGGGCCCTTTAATCCATGGGTGATTTCAGCATCTATACAGCAGGTAGATCACCATGGTGACCAGAACAGCCTTTCTGTCCATTATTTGAGTCAATAAAAATAATATTACTGATTTTGATCGATAGAGAATTTCTATGACTTTCCTTGCCTGAAGTCAGGCCTGTACTGATGCATTGAAGAGTGTGTGTGTGTTTGAAAGGCTAATAGGTGCAGAGGAAGCGCGGTGTGGGGAGGGAAAGGACAGATGGTGGTGCGTCCGAGGTTTTTTGGTGGAGCTTTAGAGGGGTCTCTATTGTCTCCTCAGCAGACGGGCTGATCCTGACAGAAGCGGCTCAATGAAGCTGACTGACCCAGTCGTGTGGCGGCAGGGGCTGGTGAGGATGGGGGAGAGTGCATGGGGGGGTGTTGTGGGGGTGAAGTGGGCAGAGGAGGACAGGGTCTGTTTACCTCCATTCACACTCCTCCCCCCTCCATCCGTAGACCCATTCACAGTGGGCACAGGCCTCAGACTGGGCATTCTTATGGAAATAGGGGCTCTAGCTGGGCCGTGTGTGTGTCACGAGGCAGCCATCAGGATGGTGTGTGTTTATGTGTGCGTGTAGATGGGTCTGTGGTGAATAATAACACTGAGCGCCCCTGTGCCATCTGCTACCAGCTCACACACACACACTCTTTATGATCTCATCTCACAACAATAAAAATACACCAGAAAAGAGAGACTGTAGCTGTCTCTGTTATATCATATTGCGTATGTATGCATGTGTGTACACTGGGTTTAAGGAATAATTTGGTTCAGCCAAAAGCGTTAGCTCTGTTTGAGTGACTAGGGGCTAACTGTCTCTGAATTCTGATGTTTAGCATTTTTGGCTAAAGGGACTGTGAGAAATGTGGTGACTTTGGGGAAATACTCTGGAGTTTGTGGGGACTGTTATGTCTATTGAGCTTATGGAAACTGTGGGAACTGTGGGGATTATGGGAATTGTGAGAAAGGTGGTTACTGGGAATACTATGAGGACAGTGGAGACTGATGATTGTGAGGACTGCTGAGAGTGTGAGGACTGTGGGGACTGAGGGCTGTGAGGAATCTGGGCCTTATGAGGACTGTGAGGAATCTGGGCCTTATGAGGACTGTGAGGACTGGGGACTGTGAAAATTGTGAGGATTATGGGGACTGTGGGGATTGTGAGGACAATAGGGACTGTGGAGAGTATGATAGTGAAAACTATGGACAACGGTAAAAATACACCATGAGGTGGTGGTGGCCTACTGGGTAGGATACTTGCCTCTGGACCAAGAGGTTCGAACCCTCCCTTCAGCATACCACCGAGTTTCTGAGCAAGACCCTTAACCCCAAGTTTCTCCAGGGATACTTTCCCCTGTATTCAGGTAGTGTGACTATTGGGAATGTGGTCACTAGGCTGGAGGGATCTTAAGGAGGGTCTCTTTTATTTAGTTCACATTTTTTAAATTTATAATAGAACAGCAAAAAATGAAAAACAGTACCAATAATAACAGCAAAAGTAATCAATGTCCTCATTGCATGATGGGTGGTTGGGGAAGCCAAAGGTGTATATTTAAACTTGAGATGACAGATGTTGTTTACATTGGGGACGTATAACTCCTCTCTAACTTTACCATTTTGAAAGAACTCACCCCCGTCAACAAATATCTCAACCCCACACCCCTCTCAACAGTTATAGTCTCAACCCTCCCAAATCCCCAAATGTCCCCAGCCCAACTCCAGTGGTGATGCCATGTTGATGCCATGTTGATACTGAGCATATTTGGACTAAGTCTGTTTGATGTCAAGTTGTCGAACCACAAAAAGCACACCATTTATTTAAAATTTTCATCATCACTGAGAAAAACTACTCATGGTCCAGGCAGCAGATCACAGACCTTCATCACTCTGAACACACACCAGTGACCACGTTGTGTGTGTGTGACGTCCCTAAACCCTCTTCACAATTCACAAAAGGTGATCTCCGTCACCTCCTCCACTGAGGTAACCATGCAAACAAAACCCCAGGAACAAAGCCTCTCACCCAAACCACACACATTCTCATCTCCTGTTGTAGGTGTGCCTGCCTGTAGAACATGCCCAGACGTGAGACTGTGAGAGAGAGAAGCCACTCTGCCTGCTAGGCATTAGCAGGATTTAACATGAGGCAGGATACTGTAAGAAAACCACACTTACACACCCACACCCCTACCTACCTCTTCATTAAAGTAGAGCAGACTTGCGGATGTGGTTTAGGGCACAATATGACTAACCTTCAGTTTATTTTTACAGCTCATGGTAAGTCACACTTTGTCCACAAGTCTTGGCAACATGAAGAAGAGCTGGATGTGGTGTTGGGGTATATGGGTTAGTGTTTACACAAAAAAATTTGGGTGACAGTTCTAAACTAAAGAATCAATACAAAATCAAACTTCTTTACTGGTCGGCCGCAACACAATTGGTCAGAGGGCCGATTTGCAGGTCTCTCCGACAAAAGATCAATATTACCGCACCTGAAGTAAGACAACAAGAGGAAGATGATCTCATTCATAAAGTTTTATTGTAATAAAAATTGCACAAAACTGTACAGTTCTCTATATATCCACAAATTCATTAAAAAGAATGTACATTAAAAGCATACTGTGCTTCAAATAGCTTACAAACTACACTGTCTCTAAAACAGTAAACCACGAGCTGCTCAGCAGCCCGAAAGATGAAATGCTACAGGAGACGGGTTTGTCTCACTCGCTGGCGAAGAGAACAGGCCTCACTGAGCCCTAACACCAACCGACCAATCAGCTCACAGCTTTACACTCAGGACATTACAGCAATTCGGGACGGGGGATGGGGAGGAATGGAACTTTAAACCAAAAGCAATTATTTTTTGGAACACCCTGCATATTGCACAATAAGAGTTAAGACGTTTGGCAGTACGTTCAAGCATTAAGGAGGCAGAGACACCGTCAGTTGTTAAGGCAGCAGAAACCGGAGGGTTGTATGGTCTCTTTTAACCAGTACCCACAACGTTAGCAGTGAATATAAGCAGAGACTCGGTATGTTGGTACCTAAAGCAGCCTCTCACGGTTTCTGATTGCTTTTACATTCTTATGAGAGACTGACAGGATGCCAGCACCAACGTTTGCTTTCGTTGCAGTTAAACGGTCACAGTGTGTTGCCAGATTGTAGCACAGTATAGATACTGACTTTAAAACAGTGCAAGGAACTTAAGTAGTCCATGATAAAAAAATAAAACATCTCCGGACAGTGACAACCTCGCTCAACAGGCAGTGCTTTTTGACGTCAGAGGGTTTCAGTTCATGATTTGGCTTCAAAACAAGAGTGAAATGTCGAGAAACGATGCAAAGTCCCGTGGAAATAAAACTGACATTGGACGGCTGGCGTGAGGCCAGCCCACTGCAACGCTCAGCTGGAGACGGTCATTAGGTAGTTTTTGGGTGGACTTGTGCGGCCGGCCATCATGAAGCGGTTCTTGCAGTTAAGCATCGGGTCGAACGGTGGCGGTGATGGCGTGGATGCAGGGGGCTCTGCCTCGTACAAAACGCAGATGGACCCGTCTTCACCGATGCGATATGACACTTCATATGGGTCTACCCACAGGGTCAGCTCACGGGGAAGCAGAGAGAACAGCTGCCCGCCGCTCAACCCGATCCGGCTGCCCGCCTTTCCCAAAAGAGGGTCCATTTCGTGGTTGATCCGGATACAGCGATAACCAGAACCTTTTTGTGGCCTGTCTGGGAACCAGTGGTGCTGGTAATGCTCTGTAAATAAGCAAACATTCAGATAAACATAAGTGGCCAGTACAGAAAAAATCACATATGGGCAAACTAAAGTTTAAATAACAAACAAAAAACATTTAAATAAACAGTGTGAAAACATTATGCTAATACGTATGTGGCGTCATCGATACGCCACAACAAAGCACTGCTGGGCGACGGCACACACGCAAAATAAAAGCCGACATTCACTGGGAGAAACTCGACCATTTAAAGCGATTAAAAATGGAGTATATATATATATATATATATATATATAGTGTAACAGAACGGGGTTTAGTGTATTGAGATTCGTTACGGCTGCTACTTTGTCCCTCACTTCAAAATAAGAGACCCCATTGTCTTGTTTTGTTTATGATGAATTGCAAATTGCTTACCGGATAGCGCCTGCTGTAGACAGTCTCTGAACACCTGGAGCTGTTTCTCGCTCAGGAAACCCCTGGACCGGAGCAGCCGGGACACAAAACTGGCCGCGGCCGAGACTTCAGCGAGCATCTCGCCTCTGGACCCGCAGCTGTGGTTCATTGTGGGCGTGTTCGAGTCTAAAGTCCGTGTCTGGGATTTTATTCTACCAGATCCTAATTCCGTACTGCCGACGCTGTTTGGTTTTATGCCGATGAGGTCTTTGTTTCCAAAAATAAAAGGGGGGTTAAAGCAACAAGTTGGATCCGTGCATTCTAAAGTGTGGACGTGGAAAAAGCAGAGTCCGAGTAAAGTCCAGGCTTCGAGGCTTCTGTGTGTGTAAACAGCTTCTCGCTGCCTCTTTATCCTGCAGCACACAAAGGCTGACGTCACCCCTCCCCGCATACCTGAGTGACAACACGCAGGGCCAATAAGGAGCGCCGGAAGAATGCCGCCCACCGCCGCCTCGCGCTCTGATTGGCCGCCGTCATGGAAAAGTGATTCGCCCAGCAGGAACGAGCTTTTCCGTTCCGCTTCCAAATATAGAGAGTGACGTCAGGGCCACGCTCAGGCATTCGTGACGAAAGTGGGATAAAAAAAAAACCCTTTACTGAAACTTTCACCGTGTTTGTACATCGGCAGTGTTTGGTAATTTTCGGTATTACACCCAACACACTATTTTAGCGTTTGAGAGAAGATTAAAGGCGGTGTTTGAGTTGTTGATCCACTTTTGTTCTCAGACAGCTTTGTTAACCCTCATATTCTGTTCAGATTCACTAACTTTTATCTTTTGAGCTTATTTGACCAGGAAATTATGGGTCGGTTAATGGGCTAGTGGTTAAGGAGTTGCCCCTGCGATCAGAAGATCGTGATTAGAATCTCAAGATTGCTGGGTGTACCACTGCTGCACCCTTAATCAAGATACTATACCCACACACTGCTTTCCAGATGTTGTGTCGATGGCTGCTCACTCCTTTAGCTGATATGGATTAAAGAGAAAGAATGAACACGTTTCACTTTGCCTTCAGAAATGTTGTTACAGATAAAACAATCTGGAGTCAAACTGGCCCGAAAGAACACTGCGTTTATGTTTACGGCATTTAGCAGACGCTCTAATCCAGAGCAGCGTACATCAGTTCTTAAAGTAGTCCACAATTGTTCTTAAACCTGTAAAGCTATACTTAAATCAACAACAGCTATTTAACCAAGTTACTGCTGGCTAAGTTACACACC
>JBBJLR010083443.1:0-10590 GCA_037577145.1 Brachypetersius gabonensis | reverse complement strand
GTGTGTGTATGAGGATGTTTGATAGTGTGTGTGTGTGTGTATTATAATAGTATAGTTGTGAGAAGCTGAGTGTGTGTGTCCAAGCACAGTGTGAAAACTGTGCCACGAACCATGTATACTAGTGTTATTATGACTCTAGTCGTTGTGCTGCAGTCTCCTTTGAGCTGTGTGCAGTAGGACACACCAGCTCTATCTGCACACACACACATACCCGCGCACGCACACTCACACACAACCCAGCAGTTCTTTTTACACTCCATTTGAGTGTAAACATCATCAAATATAACGGCATGTGTATGTAGGTTAAGAGAAGAGGGTTTTTTGCTGCATACATTACAAATATCCACGTGGTTACATAACGATTTCAATTCCTCCCTTCTTTTCTTCTGTTCAAAAGCTTCTCATCATTAAAAGAGCGAGCATCGCTTTGAACACACTCATTTGGACTACAGAGCTGTCGACTCTGCCTGAGCAGCAGCGCTGGGTAACACAGAGAGACACTGGACTGACACTGGACCAGCTAATTTGCCACAGGGCTTCTACAGTTAGAACCTGCAGTGGGACAGTTCTGTATTACTGCAGTCCACTATTGCACACCTTGTAGATCACAGTTATTTGCTGGTTGTGGCTCTTTAAATATGAAGTGTAGAACGTGTATATATAATAAGAGAATATGTTGATGCTGTCCAATCAAAACTTTTTGTAGTTTTGCTACATGATGCATAGACCAGTGGAAATTAATCAGAACTGCTAGGAACAAATGCCACCACATTAATGCATAGGGTCCCTAACAGTAGCCCTAATTTGTATTTATTGTAATGTTATACAGTGTCTTACCAAAAAACATTTACTACACAGATATTTAGTTATTTGATTGCTTCATCTGTTTGTCAATAAAACTGTAACATTTTATAAAGCTGGAGGAGGCAGAGCATCTGAGACCATTCCACTTTACAGTATCATAGTAATAGTAGAGGACTGTATTGAAATAGAATAATGCAATACTTACAGGAGTGTCAAGCTTAAAAAGAAATATATTTTTTGTGAGGAAACAAAAGGCAGGTCTTCTCAGCTGAGCATGACTGGCATCAGGACAGCGTTGTGCTTGTGTGCCCGAGGGAATATGTTTGGTTTTTTTTTCCCTGTTTTGCTGCATTAGTGCTGCCACATCAATCCTGCCACCGCAACAGCTCCTGTATTATTGAAAACAAGCCATTATACTCCAACCTCTCATGCTATTAGAGATTCGCTCACACTCCCACTGTCTGTCATTCTCTCTCTCTCTCTCTTCTCTCTCCCAGGGGAATAAGGGTGGTGTGAGTGCGCGGATGATGGTGTTTGGTCACCCTGTTTGTTTTCTGAACTGCCACCTGCCGGCCCATATGCGGAACCTGGAGCAGCGGGTTGAGGACTTTGAGAGCATCCTGCAGCAGCAGCAGTTTGAGGGCGGAGCTGCCGTGGGCGTGCTGGACCACGAGTGGGTGTCTGGAAGTGGGCGTGGTCTAATACTAATAATTATAATAATATATATTTCTAAAGCGCTTTTCAAAGATCCCAAGGTCACTTTGCATACAATAGTAAGTCAAAGACCAAAGGCCTTAGAAAATAGGTTAAATGTCAAGTGCTGTTTAAAGATGTCTAGAGACTGGGGTTGCAGATCTCAGGGGGATCGAGTTCTGGAGAGTAGCGGCAGCACCACTGAAGTCTCTGTCCCAAAAGAATTTTCTACAAGATACAGAACAGCCCGTAGAACATTAGCAGCACAGATCCGTGTTGAAAATTCGTCATTTGGCAAAATAGCTCCTTATATGGAAGTTTCCCCAGTTTGTGACAAAGTTTAAATAAAACTAGTTTCCCTTATAAGGTGAAAGAATCTGTAACAGTGCAGGTCTCACATAATTTTAACTGATTGTGTGGTGAAGCCAAATTCTAGACACTAAATAAGGTATCCATTATGAGCTAATATCGGCAGAAAATGTTGGATATTGTAGATAAAAAAAGATTAACCTGATTCAGTGCTGTAACAAATCTATTATAGCATGCACACTCATGCCATGTCATAATATTGTACCATCTTTATTACCAACATATCTTTCTAGTAATGAGGTTAATAACTTCCATTACCTTCAATAACCTGCCAGAGAAACAGCTTTGAAAACCCAACACAGCAACACTGAACTGTATTTAAATGATTGAAATGTACTGGGCATACGCAATTATCGTCCTCCTCGTAACAAAATAAAGAGAACCCTTTAGCAGCGGATGTAGAGTTATTTCCAGTGTCCACCAACCTAAACCAATTCATTTATGAAGAATGATCCTTTCTAACAAGCTCATCTGTGTTGGAAGTACAGACTCAGTGATGCATTTTGATGTACTTTTGATCAAATATGTCATGGCATCATGATGATGTCACAGCCCACAACTCATATTTTATTATTAGTCATTGTTGGCTGTATTTGATTGGCTTTAAGAGGCCAATATCAAAGAAAAATTCTAAATAAACCTCCCCAGTGCACAGTCCATCAGGTACAACTATGGAAATTAAGCTAAATAAACAGTCTCACTTTTTGAATTTACTGTATCTGTGATGTCAAGATGACCAGTGCGTTTATACATTTACATAAATCTGCCTAATCATCCTAAAGCAGTTTATATGTGAACTTTCACACACAGAAGTGTTTCCACCAGGACTACTTTTTGAGGTGCAACACAGAGCAGCCAATCAGAAAATAGGTCATTTACAAGTAACAGTCTTAAAGGTACAGCACAAGCAGAGGTCAGAAAATGTTCATGGAAAAATTAATCATGACTGATTTTGTTTTATTAAACTACACAAACGTTATAAACGGAATATTGGTGGTTAGGTGCAATACAATATCAGAACCAGAATCAGAAAAACCTTAATGATCCCTGAGAAAATTACTAATTACTAAGACAAGACAAGTCTAAAAGTCTAAAAACATATCCTTTATGCACAAAATGCTGTAGTATAAATACTATAGATAAAGAACTACTATAGATAATTTACTAGTAACACAAATATACAGTATGGGTCATGTAATACGAAATGAAAATGATAACAGTCTAATGTTGGCTCTATTTTTTCTGCAGTGTTGTGTTTTGGTTTGGTGACCTGAACTTTCGCATTGAGGACTACGATATCCATGTGGTAAAGAGTGCTATAGAGAACAATAAACTGTCTCTGCTCTGGGCGAGAGATCAGGTGAGTCCTCTCTGGGAGTCTTCTTTCAGGAGAGATGTTTATCAGACTGTTTTAGAGCAAGAAGATACAGTTACTTATGTTTATTTGTAGATAAACATGTGAAAGGTTACTCTCCCTTTCCACGCCTGGAAGATAATTTACCTAACAAATAATGCTGGACTTTTTATCCTCATTGTAAAATCTGTTGCAGTTTCCTCTGCTGTCACAAGAGTCTGCTGTTTCCCCACTTTTTAGTGTTATAAGCTTCATTCATTGGCGGTAGATGGCATTGGGAACCGTTAAATCGGTAAAAAGCTGTTGTTCGGTTGTTTGTTTTTTATGAATAAGTAAGATTTCTCTTTTCTCTTGTCCTTCTTCAGCTCAACATGGCAAAGAATAGTGAGTCAGTTCTGGATGGATTTATGGAAGGACCGCTCAATTTTCCTCCTACCTATAAGTTTGACGTAGGAACACATACATATGACACAAGGTGTGTGATTCAATTCAGTTAAATTCAGTTTTATTTATACAGAGTTGATATTGAGTTGTCACAAAGTTACAAATGTATTTTCTTGTACATACATGTAAAGTCAACTTTATTTGTAAAGTACATTAAAAACAAAATAATGTACACCAAAGTGCCGTAAATGTATTTATGAGATGCAGTGGTCCAGTGGGTAGCACTGTTGCCTCACACCTCCAAGGTTGAGGACTCAAATTTGGGTCCTGGTCTTGTGTGTGTGTGCAATTTGCATGTTCTCCTCGTGGTGGTGCATTTCCTTCGGGGTCTTCAGTTTCTTCCACTGTCCAAAGACATGCGCCTCAGGTGAATTGGGGATTCTAAATTGTGTGTAAGTGAATGGTGTGTGTGTGTGTGTGCCCTGCGGTGGGCTGACGTCCCGTCCAGGGTGAGTCCCTGCCTCATACTCGTAAATATTAAAAGCAAATATAACTATGAAATACATAACAGAACAAAATTACTGAAAAAAAACCAACAATAAAAGTATGGACACAGCATGCCACTTAAAAGGGCAGTCGCCATTGTAAATGAAAAGGTAATGAGAAAAGAGGGGTTTTCAACATCCAGTTAGGAGCTGATCTTCTGAAGGCAAACTGTTACATAACCATGGAGCAGATACTGCATGGTTCTGCCTCAGTCAGGGTAAGACCAGTGGCAACTCTTCAGACTACCGTAGAGACTGGAAAGGATTAGAGTAGATCAATAAATAGCCCGGTGCTAGTCCATTAAAAAACCTGTAAACCAGTACTCCGGTATTGTGGTCCCTGATTTTAGATCAGTACCTTCATCAGTACCTTCATTTTACCTTCAAGACCTGTGAGAAAATGGCCAGAATCTCATATTGATGTTTGGACGAGCTGTAGATGGGAAAAAAGACACTGGCTAACTCCAATGTTCAAGGGGTTACAGCTGTCTAGCCAAGATAAAAGCCTGGATAACCTTTCTGAGACCTTGTTGACAATGAAAAGGTTTTTACCTTGACCAACACTTTTAACTGGAAAAAAATCAGACAAGTTATTTATTCCCCCAAAATCTCAACCCATTCAAACCACATGCAACTCCTCATTAAGAGGAAATAGACCTTTCAAGACTAGTGTTCTCAAAGCAGGCATAAGCAGGACTGACTTTTAAACAGATTCTACCATCTTCATGGCAGTCATAGCTGCAAAATCTGCTGAGGTTGTTGGTTGTTCGGGAAAACAGACTGCATTGTCTAAAAAGACTACCTGTGACATTTGGCTTCACCCATCTTATTTAGAGATTATAGAAAATTGACTTGTTTCTAACCCCCCACCCCCCGCTGCCCCCTTTTTGGAGAAATAAGGACAAAAAGAAAAAAATCGACTTAAGACAGAAGTTTTTCTTGCTGTTCTCATTAGCTTCTCAGTTTTTAACAACCTTTTGGATCTCAAAACGATCTGACCTTGGTAGACTTAAATTTAATCACTAAGACAGATTTCAGATGTTGTACAGACTTATTTATAAGAAGACCAAGTTTTCATTTGAATTTTATGGTTTGTCTGAAGACCTGTGAGAAAATGGCCAGAATCTCATATTGATGTTACACTGTGCTCAGTTATGTCTAGGACAAACGGACTAGAGAGAGAGGAGTCTTTATTTTGAATTTCCCTGTCCTCTAGGCACATTCCTTTCAAGTCATCACACAACATGAATTCAAGGAGGATATAAAGTGAATATGATAATGTTTCAAAGGATTCCTCTTAATTCAACTTAGCCCTGACTGCAGTACATTAAGCATCTTTCCATAGAACATCTACTCTATAGTTCATCTCTGTCTCTCTCTCTCTCTCTCTTTATTTCTATCTTTATTGCCTACTTAAGTGCTAAAAAGCGGAAGCCTGCCTGGACTGACCGTATCCTGTGGCGTCTCCGTAGGACGGGGTCTCCCGTCCCATCGCACAGTGCCGCGCTGCAGCGGGGCCTCACCTCATGGCTGGGCGGAGCTACGAGAGTGACACAGCACTTTTATTGCAGTCACATGGGTTTTACCGTTAGTGACCACAAGCCTGTGTCTGCACTTTTCTCTCTGCATGTGAGTCAGTGTTCCCCGCACAGCAGGACAGTGCCTCATACATTTAGCACTTTTCCACTGGCACAAGGAACCATGAACAAATGATTTTCCATTACAAATAAAGAGTCCTGAACCTGAACTGCTGGATGGCAGGGCTAAAAGGAGACACAAATTAAAAAGTTATCAACAAAGTACAAACAATACTCTCTGTTTGGGCTGAGGATAAATTCCAGTGAGAGAAATGCGAAAGTGCACCAGGACATCACTAGCAATTAGCTGGGTTAGGTTTTCATTGCTTGGCTAAAGAATGCAGAGAAAAAATTTAAAAGTCAAACCATAAATAATAAAAGACAATAACAAGAGCAGCTCAGACAGAAGATCCTTCCACTGGTTCGACTCCATGGACATGTTTTTGGGACTTCAAATGGCCATAAACTGAGGGGAGAGAATTGAGATACACTGGAAAACATGATACATTTTCTGTACCATCGCAGTACAGTTTTGGTACATCACGGCTCCTGTAGACCTGTGGAAAAGTGCCTGTAACTGTGTGAAAAAATGCAGGACTCTTTACAGGGTCTCTAAAGCCTTTTTCTCTCACTGCAGTTTCCCTTTAAGGTCGACCTGCCTTTAGTTCAGCTGGAAGTTGAGAAGGAGTGGACCAAAGTATCCGATGCTACAGCCAAATTCACCATTGCGTCTGGCTTTCAGAGGAGCTCATGGGACTGGGTAGCCCTGTACAAGGTAGGAATCCATTTAGGCCCAAAATAAAATTTTGAATACCTGTGGTTTAATAGCATTTTGTTGAATTTCTCAGTCAGGGGGCACCAGTTTTATCTGCAAATGGTCAATGTCAGGAGGTTTTGTCTAAAAACAAGGAGACGCTCACCAATTATTTCCTATTATTTATCCAGCTGATGGCATAAAATTGATTGCTGACCACTGTTCTACGTGAACTTTAGTACATCTGTGGAGAAAACAGGCATTTGCTGTTTTTTTAAAATAGGCATTTGCTTGCATTCCCTTATTTGCAAGTGTAACAGAAAAAATCTCTATATATATAAAATGTGCTATTTTTTATTTTATTTTGTACGTATTTACACATTAATCAACAATACATGTAACCACGATGCCCAAACCTTTGCATACAACTATGGAGACATGTTTTGGTCCTAAATATACTTCTAAGCTTGGTAAAGCCTGAGCTTGTTTGCATAAGGAAAGCTCTCATGTACATGGTTTTCTATGCTTTTCTGTCAGGTGGGTTTCAAACATCACAAGGACTATGCAGCCTACGTATGGGCCAAATCAGACCATTCAACTCAGGTGGGACATGGTGCCGTAAGCCCAAAATGCACCCAAACAAACAGCTTACTGTGCTGAGCTTATTGTAAAGGCCTAGGAAATACTACACTCTATTGTCTGCCTTGCATAATCCTGCTTATTCTTTATATTCTTTAATCAGTCCTATTTTTGTCTCTAGGTGACATTTCCAGAAGAGGATTTGCCCAGAGATGCAGGGGAATACATCCTGGGCTACTACAGCAACAATATGAACAGCATTGTGGGAATTACAGAGCCGTTCCAGGTCAGGCCACTAAAATGACTTCAACAAGTGTGTGAATTTGAGTCCTAAACAGATAAAGGGTTTCTTTACTTGACCTCTCTATGCTTTGCCCACAAACGTGTTCTATCTAAGCAGCTGTTGTGAGGGTGCTTTACAGAATGCTCACAAAACTTCAAGTTGTTGTACATCATTTGGCAAACGCTTTCATTTAAAGCAAGAGTTTTTACATATCACCGATGTAGGTGAATGTAGTGTTAGGATGCTGATGTTATCCAGTACACTAACCAACCACCATTCAATCTTACAAACTAAATTTAGGTTGGAAAGTCTCTACATAATGTGAGTTTAGAGCTTAATATCCTTACGGGTTGGACATACTTGTTGCATAATTAAACAGAATAGACACACTGATGAATTTTGTTTTGCTTCAAAGCCAAACATTGAACATATTTACTCACTTTATGTAGATATATTAAAAATGTGAACTGAGGGACCCCATCTAAAGTGTTGGCCCTATTGATCACAGGGATGGCACAGTTAACTATTCTCTGTATCTCTGGATGGATCAGATGGTCCTCCCTCTCCCCCAAAAGATTCAGTGTGCTGCTTGATAGCGCAGGTGGCTGTTAACTAAAATAACTAAATTAGCAGTTAGTTTTCTCCCCAGGCATGCAGTGCTGTGACACAGAGGCAGTCCAAAAAGATTTCTTTGTACATGAAAGAGATAACAGAACATCTCTGGACTTCTATCCTGTCCTATTTCTATTCTGTCCTGTCCTATTTAGGTCCTGTGTCCCCTTATTTTATTTTTTTCCTAGGAAGAATCCAGTTACCAATTTTGCCTTGCACAGTCTGTCTGCTTCAGACTTTATGGAGGTGTTCAGTAATCTCTAATATATGTGATTATGTGATTTCTGAGACTATGTGGTCCCCTACTACACAATATGAGCGCTTGGGCAAGACTCTTAATGCTACATATATATCTGTAACATGATTAAATAGGGAATGCCACTTTAATAAGAACATGTGCCAAATGCATAAATGTAAATAAAAAGAAAGTGTAGAACTGTAATCAATAAGCCTGGACAAAAGTATTTTATTTGATAACACTTTTGTCTATTTTTGTATATAAGATATTTTTATAATCACTTTGACATCATACGCATTGAAATGTTCCTTTGGGACTGTTTTGGAGATTCAGGTATCAATAATGATGAAGGTAGAGATGACTATCATAGCCTAGCACTAGCTCATTTTTTCATACACTGACACGTGTTGTTCATCAACGAAGACATGCTCATAGTCCAAATTTTGCTCCTTTAGCACTACAGCTACAAAGGTACAATATCTGAGATATCTGTCAATTTTTTGCTAAATATTTCCATGAATACTTTTTAGTTTCTCCTTTAAATTACGCATCACAGAGGTGTTCTTCTCTAATGATGAAATCCAGACAAATTATTCTCTGTCCATCGTCAGACTCTTTCCCCTCTCTTCACCTCTTCTTCTCTTCTCCTGCAGGTCCAACTGCCAGTGTGCACTCCTCCAGCTCTGGGGTGTCCCTCGGGGTCGGACAGTTCGGACGTCAGCTCGGAAGATGACAGCACTCTGGTCCTGCTGGGCCCCAGCTCTCGCAGCCCCAGTCCTGGAACACGCTCCAGCAAACACCACCAACACCACCATCAGAACCCGCGGCGTCAGCGTAGCCGCAGCCCAGCCGTCCCTGCTTTATCCTCCACGCCACTTCCTTCCCTGCAGTCCCTAAGCCTGCGTCCCAGAGACGGAAACGCACGCAGCACCTCACCTCGCCCTGCAGTTAACACCAAGAAGGAGCGGCTCGTGTCCCCTGACGCCATCACTTCTCCCTCACTCAGTCCCCTGAGCCCCCGCAGCCCCATCTCCCCCGGCAATGGGGTCAGTGCCCCAGAGGCGCTGGTCGTAGCCATCCTGGGGGAGCACCGGCCACCTCAGGGGCCGAATTCTGGGGCCGGAGATGTCCATCTATGACCCTCCGTTCTACACTGAAAAACAGCAATGCACTGAATTTACTACTTCAGTTCAAAAGCATAATTTCAAAATGAATAAAATATATTACATTATCAAGGTTGTTGGCAAAAGTAAAAAACCTGCAACACAATGTAGACATGATTGTGCAGTTTTATTTGTTCTTGTGGAAATGATCTAAGTCAATTCAGCGCATCACTTTTTTCAGTGTAAGCCACAGTATTTGACCCATAACTGATAACAGTGTGTGATTTGGAGTGTCATGACCACATCCACACGCTGCTGTGACCTACCACTGTCTCTGAACTCATGCTGACAGTTCATTCTGTGTGCTAATCAGCAAGAACTTCACATTTGAAAGGAATGGTTCAGCTAATTTACACAGTGATCACCAAGGCATGTTTAGAGTTCAAATTCTGCTTTGCTAGTTTAGAGCTGGAGATACAGCTGTTGCTAACAAACAGAAGTCAATAGTCACCCAGACTGCTTCTGTAAATAGTTCTAAACTTTGAAACTTCTCTCAACCTGCGTAAACCACACCAGTCTCTTCTAATGTAGAATATTAGTGTAGCTACAACCATCATAAATCTGTAGAAATCTGATGCAAGACCACAACTGCTTTGTGAATAAAAGCCCTGGTGTTAAGTAAAATGGCGGCCTGTCATGGTGTCGGGTTTTCACAAGCTGCTTGTGGTTTGAGCAAGGTAATGTAACTTCATGGGAACCATTTAAGTGTCTTTTGACATCTAGTATTAATTAGCAACGGTAGCCTTGTAGCTTTAGTCCTAAACTAAAGAGGCTAAATTTGGACTGCAGACATGTCTTGGTTGATCGACCATGTCTGGAATCTGAAAAATTGTGTACGTTTGACTCTCTTGTCACACTGTTCCTTTAACCTGCACACTCATCGCATTAGATACGACTCAGAGTGACCTTTTACCTGGGTCAGTACTAAGAAATTGTCCTCAGCTAATCATGACTAAAGGTTCTGTGAAGGGTTGAAACTTCTTCTTGAGTAACTGCTCATTAACGTAGGAGAGTCCAACTTAAAACTCATCTAATATTGTTTATGTAGAAAAGATCAAAAGCCATACTGCATCTCCAGCCTTATCATTAAGCCTGCAGTTGCAGTGCTGTTGTGGTGATTCGGGTCCAGTTCTTCTTGACTTTATGTGTTTGTTTCTGTGTGCGCGCACACACACACACACACACACACACACACACACACACACACACACACACACACACACACACACACACAC
>JBBJLR010083422.1:0-10590 GCA_037577145.1 Brachypetersius gabonensis | reverse complement strand
CAACTGAAACAAAGATCTAAAAGCAGTTTAGCACCAAACTTTGTGAAAACTAATATTTGTGTTATTCTCAAAACTTTTGGCCACGACTGTACAGCATCTTATCTAGAGCAACGTACACCTGTGCTTTGTAGGCCACAAGAAATGTCCCTCATACTAGTAAGCCTTGACATACAATGAAGGTTTGCTAGAAGACCTAGATACTTCAGAGGCCACATCAGATCACATAGAAGACAGTATTTTGCAAAGTTAGGGTTAGTGAAGTTTGTTTTTGACACAAACATATAGTTGTTATCCTGAGTGCTCAGTGAAGAGGAGGGTCCTCAGTCCGCATTTGAAGACAGTGAGGGTCTCAGAAGTTCAGACAGTCAGGGGAAGTTCACTCCACCACTCTGGAGTCAAATCTGAGAAAAGTCTTGATGTATATCTTTGACCTTTGAGAAGAAATGGATCAAGTTGGGCTTTGCTTGATGATCTAAGAAAGCAAACTTTGATCCATGGTCTGATCATTTCTGATAAGTAAGATGGATCTGATCCGTTTTTGACTTTGTAGACAAGCATTAGAGTTTTTAATCTAATGCAATCAGCCACAGAAACCCAGTGAAGGGATGGCAGTAGTGGAGAGGTGTGTGAGAATTTTGGTGTTTTGAAGACAAGACGTGCTGCTGCATTCTGGATCCTCTGTAGAGGTCTTGTGCTATTCTGAGGTAGGCCAGCCAGGAGCATGTTAGAGTCCCACTTGGGATAACAAGAAAGGTATTAGAGTGGCATCACTGGTGAGGGATAGATGAATTATTCTGATGTTAGAAAGAAAGTATCTGCAAGAGACTGTTAATTTGAAAAGAAAAATGAGGGCTCTTCATCTGCGACAACACCAAGATTTTGTGCTTTTGATGCTGGAGTGACAACAGCATTTCCAAAAGTGTCAAAGTCTCTATTAAGCCCCACAGCTGACATATAATATCAAAGATTTGTTCTGTTGTTTATGCTGTAACCCAAGCACATCATAAATATTTTCTTTGCTATACAAAAATCATCACCTGTATAATAATAGAATAAGAAAGCAAAGTTCATGAGCAACATTCCCACAATAGCAGCATACTTTAAAGAGTTAACAGAACAGTAGAGGGAGGCAACAAAAGATAGGGCAGCATATACTCTCAAATACTCATTTAGGTCACAGTCAAAAGAGATAGTAGAATAGAATTGAAACTAGACTCTTGCCCGGCAAGGAAGAGGCCGGCACAAAAAGCCAGCATATAAGGCAGGGTTCAGGTTTTTTCCTCCTCATGCACCTGTAAACAAGTTGAAGACAAATCATTTTATAATTACAACCCTAGTGCTGTGGCAGAAGCATCCAGTCTAATAAATACATTTCACTCATTTCCATATCCACACAAACACTGTACAATCATTTTCTTTACCTATTGATGATTGTTGTCTAGTGACAACTTTGGAGTGGACATTTAAAACAAAGACTATGAAGTTTCTATTGTTAACATTAACATTAACAAACATTAACTTTGTTACATTTACTTAAGTAACTTTTTGGATAAACTGTACTTGTAAGAGTAGTTCTAACGCAACATACATTTTACTTGAGTATATTTGTGAAAAAGAAACACTCCTTTTACTCCCTTACAGTGAGATACATTCCGCTACTTTTATTTTTATTCATCCCTTATTTAGCACACAGTGGTTTGTTTTGTTTTGTGAGACTTCTACCAAAGGTTCTATCACGTGACTCCATTTCACCAATCAAACGGAGCCAGGCAGTCACATGGCTGCATGCAAAATTTCCTCAGCACCCTGCACAGAAGCGAAGAAACTGAAAACGGAAAACGATGTGTTTCGGAATCAGAGGCAGAACACCCCTGGCCACACATTCAATCTATGTTTACCTTACAGACTATAAAAAAGAAGAGTCATGCGCTGTTATATGTGTCTGCCTCAGGGACATCAGAAGCATTTTTAATGTGAGGGGGACGCATTTTGTGCATGGGGCGGGGTTGGCGTAGGAGCCGAGGTTTGGGTGGGTGTGTTTTTGGGTTGTTTCATTTGGCATGGTTCTGCCTCCAGTAAATATTTTTTAAGGTTTTGAAGAAAGACTTCTATTTCAGGATGTCTCTGGTCATGTGATAGAACATTCTTTAGAAGGACATCTGTTTAAGCCTGTGCCTGACCATGTGGCCTCAAATAGGTTGGGAAAGCTTGAATGGTAGGAGTTCCCATGTGTAAAGTAATAAACCTTTTAGCTTAGTGATCCTTCCCAGCATAGAAGTTGTTAACCAGTAGTGAACATGGCATCAGGTAATGAAGGACATGACCATAACGTCATGGGGACCAGGATGGAGTAACCACTAAAGGAGATGTTGGCATAGGCCGTAAAACCCCCATGCTATAAGGAACTTGGACAAGGTCTGAGAACAAATGAAAAGAGGTAATTACGGAAAAGTACTAGAAGAAGGGAAGAATTTGAAAATCCAACTCTGTGTGCTATTGGCTGAAAGGCGATAAAAAGAGAGCGGGAGTCATTCCCCCGGAAAGACTATAAAGGGAGATGTAAAATCTGTAAACGCCAGAGGAGTCTGATCAACGCTCCTGGACCTGTGAGGCTGCTTTATTCTTTAATAAAGTAGAAAAGCTGCATTTCTCCGACTGCATTTGATTTTTGAATTAATGTTTTAGATTTATGTTTTTGTTTGGGGGTGAATCTTGAAACTTTAATCTTGAATCTTTCACAAAACAATCCATTCCACTTAATCGATAGGAGAACACATATACCACCGGAAATCCGGGTTTGCCTCCAACTCACCATATACAAGTCAGTGCATAAACAGGCTTGAAACGTTCCAGTGGTAAGTGTATTCCCCTATCAATCAAGTGGAATGGATTCTTTGGCGTAAGATTCAAGATTCAGAATTCAACAGCGCTAGGTAAACTAATATTTTATGTTAAATGTGGGGGGGTCCACCGCGACTCGATCCCTTTCAGATTGAATGGCGGTGACACCCGTGGTCTGCCTAAACATGCCAATATTTCAGCCTACAAGAATTCCACTTCCATTTTCAGTAAAACACACCAACGCACACAGTTTATGGACACAGAGAACTCGGCATGCACAGGATTCCTTTATATAATCTCTGAGCATATTGTGCTGTTTAAACAAAATAAGTTATGATGTTACCATTTCTTGTGGTTGAATTTGTCTTAATTTATATGAATTTGCCTTAATTTAAATGTAATTTATCAGTTTTATTTATTTTATGTTTTATGTTTTTGTCTATTTGATTACATTCACGCTTTGATTATTCAAACAATAAATCAGAAGTTACTCAGTGCTTGAGTAGTTGTTTCACTAAATACTTACTCTCACTCAAGTAATTATTTGAATCACTACTTTTTACTTTTACTTGAGTCATATTATTCTAAAGTAACAATACTCTTACTTGAGTGCAATTTTTGGCTACTCTACCCACCTCTGACCAAAAGAAGATGAAATTGTTTAGGTTATTACAGCCATGTGTCTAACGATTGTCTGAATCATGCTGATAGCTACCCAACAACAGTCCTGAACATAATGCTGACACATTCATTAAATTGTGGTTTTGTGTGGCAGAAACATAAAGCAGTGTGTAAATATCCCATGTAAGCAAGGGGTTTGGTATATCTAGTGTTGGCTGTCTGACAAAGGTGTGGACGATTTCACCACCAGTCAAACGTTTTGTTAATAATTCTTCATTTGAAACATGCCATAGTTGTGTTTGATTAAAAAAATCCAAATATATAATGTCCAAGAGGAGAACTTTGTTTTATACTGTTTGCATAATTATGGCCCCTCAGAATTTTACATCGGATGAATGGTCCAACACAGAATAAATAAAAAAGCCTATTAATTAGCTACTTTTACCAAGTTTAATAAGCTTTTGTACCCAGTACTTCAAATATGGGCATTAAAAATATGGGAAAATATGCAAACGCAAATACAATGTGATTCAGTTTTTGAGGACAGTATTTCCTCATTTCTTTTTCTTATTTAGCATTTTGTTTTGGTTTATGCTAAAATTGTGTGTACAATCCAACAATCCTGCAATAAAATAAAATATTTCATGCCATACTTGCATAAAGTACCCCATCCACTATACTGCTGAATACCTACAGTACAGTTCTGAAGGCTTGAGGGAAGTTATCATTCACGGCTACAGTTTCTTGACCGCCACAAAACATTAAACCACCTTCCTAACAGTGTGCAAGTCCCCCTCTTGTCAACAAAAAAGCTCTGACTCGCTAAAAGCCTTTGACTCCACAAGACTCTGATACCAAGATGTTAACAGCAAATCCTTCCAAGGTCTGTGAGTATCAAAATGGGGCCTCCATGGATCAGACTAGTATATCCAGCATATTACACAGATCCTTGGTTGAATTGAGAGCTGGCGATGTTGGAAGCCAGGTCAACACTCTGAACTCTTTGTTAAGTTCTTCAAACTTTTTCATGGTTCCATCAATGAGAGGTATCTTTTCCAGCCTGAAGAGCATCACATCAGAAATCTCATTTGTTCATGCCATGATACACTTCCACAAACATGTGTTGTGAAGATCAGACTTTGATAGATCCCTGTACTTTAAATAAATCGGGATGTCCACTCACACCTGATTGTCATCCCATTGATTTAATTTCACCTTAAAATGAACAGTTAATCTTGGAAGTTCAAATATTTTTGCCACTTACAGACATGTAATATTGGATAATATTCCTCAATAAACAAATTACTATATTGCTGTCCTATTTCCTAAACTGGCTTCTGTTTATCTACTTGTGTGAAAAACACATTTATGCAGATTTATGTAAATCTAGACAATTCTAAAGGGCAATTCTATTGGGCCTACTCTTTAAAGGTTTGTGGTGGTGCTAATACATCCTGCAAGTGTGAAAACTGCTCCAGAAAGTTTTTATGCATGTTCACACAAGCTCTTGACTGAGCTGCAGGTTGAAGCATGACTGGTGTTATGAACATGCACTTACAAATAAGTAAGGAGATTATAACAATAACAATGTGGAGGAACAATTCTATAAAATAGAATTGACCTACATTTTGAAAATGTGGCACTTGTTCCCTGGCATTTCCTCCATTACGTCCTTCACAGTATCCAGCTCTTAAGGAGTAAAGCTGATTCTGATTCTTCTCAAATGGTCATCCATGCATTTTACATGGCATCTTCTACAGGGACTGCAGTTTTACTTGGCATGCTTTATTTCAAAACCAGTTTAAAATAAATAAATGAACAGTTAAACAAACAGGCCCATTTCGTGACGGGATCTTAGAATCTTTGGCGCTGAATGTTGCGCCAGGTGTGACTTTCTAAATAGATAACAACAATCTCTCAATGGTTTTCATTTATTTGGGAACACCCTGTTGACTCAGGGACAGAGTAAACTGTCACCTCCCATTAGAGAACACAAAACCCACAGTAATACAAATGTATTGTTTAACAATAAAGCTACTGGGTTAATGCAAAATATAAAAATGTACTCAAAAACATTCCACATTATAAACGGTACTTTAATGACGCAGATGGATACATTTTTGAGACTTTTCTTTGTGAATATTAAGAGACAGTTGCCACCAAGCATATTCTCTGTGGGCTTTACATTGCATAGGTAGAAAATATACCAATAATGTGCAGCAATTTAGTTTTTTTTTTTTTATTTATTATTTGACTTTCATTTTTTGGCCATTTGTTCTAAAAAGTTTTACATTTTCTTAAGTGTGAAGGCATTCGCTGGCATTTGTGTTCTCTGTGGCTCAGATCTCACTGACATGTACTGTCCTATACCGCAAATAAAATATAAAGATTTAGCACTCAGTACTCCCATCTGGTTCTTACACTGTCCTGAAACTTGAATGGTTCCTCATATTGTAAGTCGCTTTGGATGAAGGCGCCTGCCAAACAAATGTAATGTAATCTCAAACATTAAAACACGTGAAAAATAATTATAGAGTTACACGGTGGTGCAACTGTCCCATCATTGGGAAACTGTAAGTTAGATCCTGGAAATGCTACAGCCAGGAGTAAAAGAAAGCATAACTGGCCTTGCTTTCACTGTGTGGATAAGATGACCCTCCCTCTCCTCCTTTCACTAGATAAGACAATACTAGCCTTTTCCCCTTTCACCTACTGTAAACTGGGAGTTAATGTTCTCCTCCATGTTGGGCTGTCTAATAATGTGTTAGCAGAGACTGGTGGCATTCACTAATACTGCATTCACTTAAAGCAGTAAGACTGGTGGATAAGCTAAACAAAACAATAGCTGCATGAGTGTGGGGAGTGTGCCAATAGGTCATCAACAATAGACCCCCTTTGGTAGAAATACATTACCTCACCTCCCTATAGACAACGAATCGCGCCCGAATAGTACTCAAGGACTCAAAGATGCTTTCATGCAGCCCAGGAGCGTTTGGTATATCTTGTATTTGTATATAATAATTCAAAGCATTCTAAGTGTACAATATGCAAACTGTACTGAGATCACTACAAGGTGACAGACCCATTATTAGTGTGCTTGCTCTAGCAGAGACACCGTTCCAACTCTGACACGTAGGAGTTGTTCACAGTTTTATGCTACGCCTTGTCGTTTGTTTGTTATTCCCGTTTTTTCAGGAAAAAATGGCCCATAGAGAATGAATAGGACTCAACTTTCAGATAGTCCTGCTCAGAGACGCTTCATCCGAAACCCACCAAACTTCATGCGATAGGCTACCTCAGGCCAACTTCCCTGACACACAAACGTCTTTCGCTCATCCCTTTTTCCCCATTAATTTGCATTCATTTTTAACCCCATTGAAATGAATGCAGTTTTAGTAGAACAGACTTTTGGGATTTATACAGTGACCAAACCACATGAAACTTCATGTGAGACCTCAGGCCACATCCTCACAGACACACCTGTTTAAACTGAACTATATGGCAAAAGTATTGGGACACAGGTGTCATGCAAAACTATATGGTAAAACGAATAGGGACACACCTGTTTTGACTAAACTATATAGTCAAAAGTATTGGGACACAGCTTTTTAAACGGAACAATATGAACAGAAGTATTGGGACAGAGCTGTTTCTGGGTGTTTGCTAAAGCATGAAAGGCAAGAAGAAGGGGGACAAGAAGGGTCAGACAACTGCTGCATTTGAGCAAGCACACTTTGCATTTTCTCTGCGGAAATGCAGTCTAGTTGAAGTTGATATCACATAATATGATATTGGTGAAAGGAAATAATTACAGAAATGAAAAGTAAAAAGAAGGATCTACAGAGCAATTGCACTTTATGTAGATGAATGAAGTTTTCAGAAAGTAGTTTGCTAGAAACAATGGTAATAAACCACTGAGAGAAAAAAAACAAAGCAGAGCTATTAAATACCTGTGTAACACTATTCAGTATAAACTGACAATTAATAACATCAGAAACATAAAAAATGTAGTTTGGTTTACATTTGCACAAAAGGTCCCTCCTGGAATATTCCATTTTTGCTGGAAGGAAGTGTAAGCAGAAAAATTCTACCTTCTTGCTAACGCATGAATTCCATTTATACATTTTATTTAGAATTTAAAAATTATCTGATTTTTATGTTTAGTACATACTGTACTGTTTCCAGTTCTAAACCATACCATACTGATTTACTTTAATCAGTGTGGTGAGTAAGCACATGTACTCTTACTGTCACCAGTTGCTGGGAACAATACATTCTCACTAACAATTATTTTTTAAATACACATACTGTTAATAACAATTATATATTGAACAATTAGATATTTTATCATATTTTATATTCTTTGTAATTTTATAGGTCACATTAGGCCCCACCTTGTTCTTGTTTCCACTTGCCCCAGATTGTTTATGCTTTCAATGGGCTTTTGTTATTGTAGTCGTTCTGTTGTCATTTAATAAAGCCCTTTTTAATATATCCTGCTTCAACAGCGTTATTCAAGTCATAATAATAGCAACAGCGCCCGGGGAGCAGTGTGAGGGGATGGTTCCTCAAGGATACCTCAAACGTGCCACTAGTGTACATTGACATGCAGGCATTTGTACTGTCCATCATAAGTTTTTAGACATAAGTTTCTTCTGAATTCAAGAATATCATGGGGAATCTGTCCTGTCTTCGCTGCTGTACTCTTTTGGGAAGACTTGACACTATGACTGGAACACTGATGTGAACAATTGATCACTACAGTAGGTACTGATGTTGGATGAACAGTTCTGGAAGATGTGGGTGGAGCCATTATGGCAGCTACAAAGGGAGACCAACTCAATGTTGAAGTCTATGTATCTAAATGTAGTGTCATTTAAGTCCCTGATGGTGTAATGGTCGGGTGTCCCAATACTTTTGTCCATATAATACAAACAAAAATAATAGGCTGAGACGTGCAGCTCTAAGTCACTGTGTGAACACTATATATACATACTATACATACGTATATACACTATACATATATATATATACAGGAGTTGACATTTTTTTGCTGTAGTACTCTAATGAGTACATTAATGAATTGGTAAGCACCCAAATTCAACATTTTTCACCTTACCATGGGTGGTCCCCTAATCTTACATGCATATAAAGATAGATTTTCTTTTAACTTCACTTTTGAACAGTGTCAAATGGTGCTGAACATGCAAACTGACTTTTAACCTAAATTAAATTACAGGTCTAGACACACGGGACTGTTTGACAAAAAAATTATGTATATTATAAAATTATATGATGTGTGTGTCTGCTTTCTCGCCACTAACTGGTCGAAATGAGGAAGGTATGCTGGCAGAGCCACATACTGAAAGACAGGATATTTACACTAACTAGGGAAATGAGAACACCTGGTCAGGGGAGGAGACATGAACAAGACACAGGTGAGCAGGATGGACTTTGGTGGGGCTAAAACCAAAAAAACAGTCAAATGCATAAGGCCACGAGAAAAACAACAGCAACAACAGATGGAGAGACACAAGCATGATGAAAGGAAAAAACACAAGAAGAACATTGCAGTCAGCATGGTATGGCATATAGCAGGGAGTACAAAACTGCATTCCCTTCGGGTGAACACTGGAATGACATTGGAGTCATCACTGCCATCTACAGATTAAATATCTTCACTGCAAGAGCTTTTAAGGTGGAATGGAAGTAAGAACAGAGTAAGAATGTGCAAATAAGGACCTTTATTAGCATGACTGAAGATATTTGAGTGTTTACATGTACATCTAGTATAAAAGATTCTTCACGCTATCTTTAGCTCCTTTTGGGGGACTAACTATTAATGGTAGTTCTGTCTTGATTAGAGGTCCTCAACTCATTCCCTCCACAGTGGGTGGAGATATGGTACATTTTTCTGGATTTCTCACAGGACAGTGACTGCATGCATAGAGCACTGAGTGGTGCTCTAATTAGGGAAGGCAGGGGACAATGAGGCTAAAATAATTAAAGAGTGGCTAGTCCGTTAAAACCTAGAAAAAAGCATTTGTTTAACATATCTGGGGTGGTGGCGGCGTAGTGGGTAGGATACTTGCCGCTAAACCAAGAGGTCATGGGTTCGAATCCTACCCTCAGCACACCACAAATGGGTCCCTAAGCAAGTTGCTTCAGACCGTTCCCTGTACTTAGGGATTGGAAGTCCCTTTTAAGTGTCTGATAAATGCCGTAAATGTAAATCTCAGTCTCCAGGCCTCTGTGAGTCTCTAGCTATTGCCTGAAATTCAATAGTAAACGCATGTGCAAATCTTTAAATATACCCCCTCAATTAATGTGTTTATATTGTTAATCATGGATACTGAAACAATGACATGCCGTACTTGAGTTTTATTCTGGAACATCATACTTGTTTTATTTTGATCTTCAAAGTCCTGTTTCATCAATAGTGCCCATAACACACCACCTGCTGGCTGAAGATTTTCCACATGAAAAGCACTAGTTGTGCAAAGCAAGGTGCTCAGCTGAGATGCAGCAATACTGATGAAGATGAGGAACAAAATGTTTTCGAGGGAGAGCAGGAGCGGACGTTGCTGTGGAACATGAGAAGCTCTGCTGAAGAGTGATTAGAATTGGAATCTTACCAAGTGCAGTATTCTGTGCAATAGTCTTACATGTACACTAATATCAATATCAATTTTTTTCATCAAGCATGTTTAAATATTTAAGTTTATTGTTGGCACCTGTACACTTACTTGCTACTACTAAGCATAATGCTAATTTATTTTACTGCTATTTTATAACAGCAGCTGCTCGAACTATAGACTACCAAAGCCTCTTAACTACCACACATGATGAAGCTTGTTGGGTTGCGTGCGGTATTTAGGTGAAGACGTCAGTCTTCTGATGATAATCCGCTGGAGTGTTTTATATAGCTAGTAGTATGTGTGTATGGCAGTGTTTATAATCTGACTAATTATTGAATCTTGTTCAATTCAATTTTTTTAGCACTTTTAACAATAGTCATTGTCACAAAGCAGCTTCACAAAATGAAAACATTTTTGTGTATGAATGTGTGTGAATGAAATGCCTCTGATGAGCAGCCAAGGGTGACGGCGACAGTGGCAAGGAAAAACT
>JBBJLR010083392.1:0-10592 GCA_037577145.1 Brachypetersius gabonensis | reverse complement strand
AGCTCAGAGACTACCTGCTGATCACACAAACACCCTGACACGTGAATTAACTCAAAAGGCTGCCTTCACCGGCAGCCACCCTAAACTAATCTAAACCCTGAACTAAACAGTGATTAATAGAAGGCTGCCTTTAACGGCAGCCACCCAAAGACGTCACAGACATTCTTATATCACACCCTTTCATGACCACAATACTGTTCAACTGAATTTAACGTAATGTCTGCTTGTATGTGAAAAATGTAGCTTTTCTCTTTGCCTGTCCAGCCAGCATGAAATTTTGTGCATGACTCTACGGGATGAGCACATTAATAATTAAATTAATCTTATTTAACCTAAATGTGACAGATGCTGTATAACTCTTTCTTCTAACATTTGTTGTGTGTGTCTTAATGATCAAGTGTAATGATCAATTAGTCAGTGTGATACCAGTAGACTACAGCAGGTGCAACAGTGCTAAGGTTGCTACTGTTAACTCTGACAGATGTAAAATATATAGCAGGGCTTGCACAGAAACAGAAATATCTAAAAGCCAAAGCTATATACATTTACATATATACACTGATTAAGGGTTTCCAAGAGGTCAAAGTGAAGTGCAGAAATATAGTGAGTTGAGTGTAGGGTAATAGAAAGCAGGAAAAACTGTCTATGTGAAGCTTAAGCACCCACTGTCAAAAAGGACACAATGTTTCGGGCAGCTGGTGCAGATCATATTTCAGACAGCAGTGTCTGTACATTTTTTTTATTTTACAGAAAAATGAAATCTAGACAAGAAACGAGAAACAAGAAAACATGACAGAATGTACGTGGTCAATGTAATGGTCAACGTATTTTTGTATTTAAGTTCATTTGTGGTGGACCTCAGTGTCATTCCACCGTCATTCTGGTGTTTGTTTGTGATCTCCATGCTCCTTTTGTTCTTGTTTTGAGTTTGGTTTTCTGGCCCTCGTGCCTATTTGCTTTGTGTTAAATAATAGTACTTAAAAGTGGCAACCTGCAAATGCGCCTGCCTTCAGTGCCCTGGAGATATGGAGGACAAATGTGACAGGTGTTATAATTTTTGAATCATTTTTAATTTTCTTTTGTGTAAAAAAAAGTCCCAGTGTATGGACAGATCAGTCATAGAATAATATTATTGTAATATTGTATATTTCCAGCCTGCTTAGTTTCAGTTACCTATAGCAACAAATGCACACTTAGTGTTATAGTGCTGAAAAAAGGTTATTTGATTTGTAATGATAGTGTAAGTCTTTTTGAGCAGTATAGAACCAAGTGCAAAAGGGATCCCATCGGAGAGAAGAACTGTATATTTAGGTGCATGCAACAAAATCATGCTTGAGCAGATTGTGATTTATTTTTGACTTGAAACTGATGAAAACCATGAGTTTGATGCTAGTGATGCCAGAATTGGCAGTTCCAGAGGTTGGCTTTGCATGCCTTTGAAGAAGCATGCGCTGGCTTTCATCCTCTCTGTTTGGTGGCATTGTGTGACTGGGGGAGTCCAATTTGTGGTAGAATTATCACTAGACTGGCGGCTAACTTTTGCACAAGACACTTCCTGATACAACTGCTGCTGCAGTATGTTTGGGCATTTAGTCATGAAGCCTGCCGGCATACATCCACACAAGCTGCACCCAGGAGACACAGCAAGTGTCCTGTGGATCACTCCAGTAGATCAGAATCAGGATCGTGTTTATTGGCAGAGTATGTGAGCAAAAACATACAAGGAATTTGATTCCAGTCAGTGGTGTCTATCAAGCACAACAGTATAAAACAACAGCAATATGTAAAAATATGTGTGTACATGTACATACTCCACACCCATATGTTTCTTACAGAGCATGCTCGCTGCTCCAATAGGCCAATAGACGCTTCTGATTCTGATTCTGAGCCTGATGAAGTTACATCAAACTGCTGAGGTGAATCAGGTGGGGTCAGTCAGGGTTGGACTAAGGTTTGCAGGAGATTTCCAGTAGCAAGTGTTGGTGACCACTGGTCCATGGCATTGCCCTAAGGAATTTTAGGGACCTTTAGTTAAAAAATTTAATTGTGAGAGAAGTACATACCTCAAATGACTTGTTCCAACACTATTCCCTTTTTAGATTTATATATTCCAAGGGTGATGTAAGGTCTTTCTGCAGGTGCTTTTCATAGTCTCCTCTAGTGATCAGCTGTAAATTACGCAGTTTAGAACCTGTCATATAAAAATCTAGCTGGTGAGCTATAGCACCATGCCTTTTTCTGCAAGAGTGTTTCAGTCCTTGGAGATGGCAGGCCGCAGTTACCAGCAGATACCATCTTGTTCTGCTTCCACCTGGTCCCATGAGCCTTAGCAGTGTTGCCAATGTCGCTGCTGGCCCATGTTGGCCTTGCCTGTCACATTCCTCCCCTCTGGACCCCACTTACATCCTAACCATCTTCTCATTGTCAGGGGGAATTGGGAATAAGCGGAGGTAAATGAACAGAGAGGATGAGTAACCATGACAAAGGACCAGAGTAGAGAGACTATGTAGGAATGGCAATGCATTAATTAGCAAAGGAAGAAAAGAAGAATTTATAAGAACTGAAAAATACAAAAAAATATTTCTAGCAGAGAGTTGGAATAGGGCAAAGGAGAAACAGGAGAATTTCAGCAGTTTCACACTATGTATAATGTGAGTATGTTTTCATCTGCAGTGGTACATTTGCAGAGTAGCATTTTACATGTGATTATTTTCAATAAAGTATGCTAATTTTTTATTACTATTGTGTAGAAAGAAAAATCTCTGTTATTCACAATTTTTAGTTTCAAAAAGCAATCTGTAATCACTGCTTTAATATTTTCTTTTAATTTTGATATTTTTAAATAACAAGAATACATTCAATCTAAACGTGTTGCTTATATGTGTTGTATTGCCAGAGCTAAAGTAAGCTAGCACTTAAGGTAAGCCAGTGAGTTTTTTGCTGGGCAATTCATCTAGACTACTGATTTTGTTCTGTAAAGAATTAGCTTATGTCATCTGGCTTGAATGGTTTTCTTTCGCAATATTTTCATCTGTCAAGTTAATTAGTAATGTGATTGTATTGTTCTTTTAGCGTGAATTTTCAGTACTCGCTTTTCTGTAAAGAATAGGCTTTATAACAGAATATGTTCCCTTTCATCTGACCTAAAATTAAAATTGCTTTCAAATTGATCAGTCACATGGTGAATGAGTTTTCAGTTTCTGTGCTATCTTTAAACTAGGCCATGGAATACCCACGGAGGATTGTGCATGAGCATTTATACACACAAGAGTACACACACATATGCACATACAAATCATTTGTAGGATCCAGAAAAAGAAAAACACACTGACTTAGGCTCCATAGTAAAGAGAAGCTTACGTACCATAACCAAACTACTGCCCCTTCAAGCTGCCACTAAACAGCCCTGGGATATTTGTGTACATATCAGTGTGTTAGCTTGAACTGCAATATGAAAAAATATTGTTTGAGCTTTCTCTCTCTCTCTGTGTCTCATGGGCATGTTTTCATGAAGTCAAGATTGATTTATATAATTCTCCTTCTATTCATGCAGTTGTAGACGATGGGAGAACAAGGAAAAATGGCATGACAACATCATCCGCTAACCTGTAAAGGGTTCTTTACCTAAACCAGCACTTTACAATAGTGTTTTTCAGTCTGCTCACAATGCCACGCTCAGTATGTGGATAATATTGTAACAGAGGGGCCAAGTTGACAGGAAAATGTCCATGAGAAAACAGAAACGGTCAGATATGTAGTGAGAGCTTCTGAGACTCACCATGGAGCTGTCCTTCTAAAATCCTGTTGATTTAAAAAAAAAAAACTTCAGTAAACAGGCCACATGGTATTAACCTTCGTAATATGGCTTTGGGTCTGGAATCCGGCTTTGCTACCTAGAATACCCGGACACACCTGTAATCCACATTTATGCCTCTTATCTCCTGTTTGGCTTGTAATCTCTGCCTACGCATGTAATCTGGCTGCATACTGGCCGAACACTGCGTTATCAAATGGTATCACAGACATCAGCTTTTATGGATTTTCTTTGAGATATGCCACATCTGATGTGCAAGGAAACACTTGCAGTGAGGCCTATTGATTTGCTTTTCCTTTCCCTCACAATCTGAGATTAGATAGACAACAATACAGTTGATAGTGCAGGCTATTACAGCACAATATCTTTGTAACAGATGCTGGAAAATATTGTTGGCATGCTGGATAAGGTATCTTGAAATCACTAATAACCCAAAACAGCAAAAAAAATGTAATAAAAAATCTGCTTCTCCAAGTGTTTTTCTTTTTGTGTCGCTCTATTTCTCTTTTTTTACGTATCCCTCTTTAATCAAAATCTATGCGCCTCTTCTTCTCACTCTCAACACACGATACTTTGTAATGATAAGGGCCATACATCTACATTTCATAAAAAACAAACCTCAGAAACTGATGCCTAAATGACTAGTTCTGAAGTAAACAGAGTGCTGATAGCATGTAAATGAGATGGAAAACACAGTGCATGCACATCTATTTATGTCTCTACTCTCTGTTCTCCCCCACTGATGATTCTCTGTGCGTCAAGTTGTAATTCCAGATGACAGTTGGATGTCGTAAATCGCTTGCTACTGTAGATGATATTTCACAATAAAGTGTGGTCACTGGAGCATGGGATGGGCATTGTTACTATGCAGAAGACACTTCTTCAAGTTCCTTTGAAAGTGCCTTCACTCCATTCCTGTGCATTTGTTTTACCCAAAGAGGGACTGGGAATGATTTCAGTTTAGGCAAGTTAGTCCTCAAAGACTTGGAGGGAAATGGGCACTGTTTGCAAAGCTAGACATGAAGGATGTCATTTGAAATGTGCTGGACAGGAACTCAAATATAGGCATGTTGCATGTGTAATTCATTCTACAACTTTAATGTGCTTGGTTTTCTACCTAATCAAGTGATGAAGGCAAGGGGGGGGGGTAATCATGGAGGGTTACAGATGCAGTAAACTAAAAATATAGACATGTCTGCATAGTAGTCCAGTGCAGAGTACAATAAATGTATCATCAAATATCTGTCAAACCTTAAAAGCTATCCAGTGATGCATTTTTTTTATGCATATAGTGATTCTGATTCTATGATTGTGAATATTATTAGTTAGCACATGAGCCATTTTTAATATGAATTTTTCAAATATGAATATAATTATTATTCAATCAGTTTTAGTAGGTTATCTGTAATTGCCAATATGCCACAAAAAGGGCTATCACAATTACTGAAAATGTGGTGTTGTGGCTATTTTCAGAATGTTACCATCGATTGCTGGCAGAAACCTGTAAAGAGGACCTTTATAGTACTGTGAATGTATAAATCATTGTGTAAAGCAAATCTTTATTTACTGCCTTGTAATGCCCAAAGGAGTACACCAAGCATTCTTCTCTGCTGTATGATAAAACCTAGACCGAAATTTCTAGGATGTTAAAATAGAGACCATGGCTAACTCTGAAGGACATCAGCCACAGACAGTAAAAAGCACATCTAGAATTTGAATATTATTCCCTGGTCTACCATTCGCCTTGGCTAGGCTGATGTTTTACTGAGTGTGTCCTCTGGGGTTTAAGAAGAAAATCTAATGGAAAATTCCCAACACCCGCAGCTCATGACAAAATTACTGCATTCATCTTGCATTACAATAAACTAATTGCCTACACTGTTTAATAGCATAAAGGAGAATAGAATGTTTTTGTAATGTTTGTGTTTACAATGCATACAACCCATAAACTTTACATTTAGGTTCCAGCAACAGTTTCATACACACCATGGTGGCAGAATGGGTCTGATCAGCTGCAATTGATGCAGAAGACAGTATATGGATTTGATCCCAGCAAAAAGTGGCAAAGTCAGTCAAGGCAAATGTATTTCTATAGCGCATTTTACAGCTGACACAGGCGAAAAACTTCACAACTAAGGAACCAAGACTCAAAAAGGAAATCAGTTCTACTCTATGGGATGCTGGATAGCAAGAGAGAATAATGAATTTCACTACTGAGATGACGAACAATATATTAGAGGCAAAAATATACAGACATAACCACTGATGACCAGAATTTTATAGTTAGCAGTAGTCTGTAAGCAGAAGCAGCAACTTACTTCCCCAACCACCGTGCATCGGTCCATATATCATTCATACTGGGCCGCACACAAAGAAAGAGTGTGAAAGATCTTTTATTTTGAAAAAAAATGCTCATCATGTGGTACAATACATCAAAAAATTAGCCTACAAGCTAGCAAAAAAAAAATCTGTGTTTTAGTTGCATCTGTACCGGCCAGTGAAATAGTTTTTTTCTGGTCTATGGCACAAAAAAGCTTGGGGGCCACTGGTCTAGAGAACAATGATGCTGGATCTGGTCGAGAATACAGGTGAATGACATGAGTGACATGAATGATTGTGTGAAAGTGGTCCTACATGCTAGTTTACTTCAATTCTCTGTGTCCATAAACTCCTAGATTTAAGCTTGGGGGGTTGTAATTAGAGATACGTTCACAAAGGGGCTCAGCAACAGGGTTATTTACAGCTTTAAATGAGAAGAGCACAGTTTTGTATTCAGTATGGAATTTTAGAACGGACGTGGTCCAATTTCTTGGTTTTAGTGAGGACTCTAGCTGCCGCATTCTGCATTCTGTTTAGGTCCTACTAGAACATACTGACAGAAAGGCATTGCAGTAATCCAGCCCTGAGGTCATAAAGTAGTGAATAAAGGTATAAAATACATTACATAGCTTCCAATGTTTCAAAGTCGAGGACAGGCTATTTTAGTAGCATTGCCTATATGTGCATCAAAAGATTGAAATCAATAGTGACAGCAATTTTTCTAAGTTGACACAGGAATAACTAAGAAACTAACAACTAGAATTAAACCTGACAGTTTGTTTTCAGCAGCTTTTGAACCTAAAGAAATACATATGTTTTTCATGGTCATCATATAAATTAAGTTCATCACATGGCTGCTATATATAATTGTGTGTCATCTGCATAGAAATAGAAGTTGATCCCATAGATGCGGATAATTGTACCCAGTGGCAGAATGTACAGTGGCTACAGAAAATAATCAAAACACACACATTTTGTTGCTTTGTACCCTGAAATGAAGGTACACAAAATCTTTCCTGCTGTATTTGCTCAGTGCAACTTATGACATCCAAATGAAAATTATAATACCAACAGTTTAGCAAAAATAGATTTAAAAAACAAAATCAAGGAGAAAGATAAAGGATCACCTCTAAAAAAAGGTGTGTTTTAGCGAAGCTCAATCAAGATTTATTGTGGCTTTTCTGTGGATTTTTTTTTTCTTGCTATCCTTCCATACAAACATTTGAGCACTTGTGATGTTGTTGACATATTCACACACTTTTGTCATAAATTCCTGCTATACTGCCGTGCAAAGGCAAAAGACCGTAACATCAATTTTGGGCGAACATTAGTTATTACCATTTTTGGAACAATGGACATCAGTTTTATCATGTAGATAAATATCTTGAGTCAATTTTGTTATTTTGTGGTAAAAATTAGGCGTTGGTTTTGCTGTAACTTCCAAAAACAGAGGGAAAACCAAGACAAAATCCCTTAAGATCAGTTGCAGTCTTTTAACTTTGTTCCACTGCGCTCTAGAACACTAGAATTACGTCACGATGACGTTAAGGCGTTCTGCCTTTGTTTCACCAAGCAGCAAAGCAAAGATACTGTTTGCCAGGCTGAAGTTACAATGTAATTCCTATGTATTGTGTGTAAATGAAGCGCTTTTCCCACACACATCAACTTCAGTAAAGTGAAAAGAAAAGTGTCAGCTAGGATACTGAGAGCCTTGGTAGCTAGCTAGCGATGCAAACTTGGTCTGCTATAGGTTACTTGAAACAAAAATACAACCGTTCCTGACCCACAAACTATAGCCTACACATGATAGATTGTGTGCGAGCTGCAAGACACCATAAATCAAAGCCTGAATACTATTAACTAGTAGTACACGTTTTCTCGAGTCATACACGGCGGCTAGCTCCCTGCCAATCTGACTCTCCACTTACTGACAGAAAACAACACGGCTAGATGAAATGTTTACACCATGCAGCCAAACAAACCCAGCAGATATAACCTAGATCGCTCCTTACCTTATCTTGAAACTTGCTCAAAATCCATGGAAAACAACATTCACTGAGAAGAAAATCCATTGTTGAAATCCATCATGAGTTTTCAGCCCATTCGCACTTTTAATCTGCCGGTGATCCTAATCTATCAAAGTGCAAAGTTATCCTCCGGAGGTTGTTATTCAGTTTTAGGTATGGCTGTGGGTAGACTATTAGCTAAGTTGGACAGTGTTTGTTGCTAAATATTTTACTTCTCTCTGTCTCTCTCACACTCACACTCACAATTCAATTTTCAGTTCAGTTCAATTTTATTTGTACAGCGCCTTGCACACACACACACGATTATTTCGTTTCAACCTTCTTGTTCATTAAAAAAATTCTTGTTGTTAGACTCCCTTTTTAAACCATTATAAACGGACCATAACAAGATAATCAATCTTAATCATATGAAGTTTGAGAGAGAACTGTACAGTCATCTGCATGCGGTACCAGCATATTCATTTTCTCAAAGGGAAAATCAAACCATTCACATGTAAGAAATATAGCTGGAAGGATACTTTGACCTCTTAAATAAATGTATTCATTATGACAACTACCTGGCACATTTTCAGCGTCCTACCTATCATACAGTTGGCTGGACAACAAAAAAACTTTAAAGTCATTTTTCTCAGTTTCACACTCTGGGAAGTTAAGGTCTTTTGCCTTTGTAGGGCAGTATAGGCCCAGTATATTTCCTCCTCACTCTTTCATCCAGTTTGGAGAAGCAACCTGATTCTTTGTTGTGAATGTTTTGTGGCCCCTAAAACGTATTTAAGAATTCGACCCCTTGCAGCCCACAGCACTGGGGTATTCCTTATTTTATCACACTTCAGCTCCTCAAATGATTATGGAGTGTTTTATTATGGAGTGTGTTGGGTAACAGAAGCAAGAATAGGAAACAATGACCTAAAAATAACAGTAAATTCTAGTCAGCAAAGGTATCGCTTTGCTGAAGTAACAGAATTGGCAGCTACATTGCTACAATTGGCAGTTGGAAAAGACGTGGCTGCTGACACCTCAGACAAGGTGATTTCAAGATTCCCAAACAAATGATATGGCCAGTATTCTATGCAAACCAAACAAAGATACCAGTCTTCCTTCAGGTTAGTGTTGTAATTAATTAGAGCATATTATTAATATTAGTTTAGCCAGCAGAGGTGAAACTGTCACACTAAAATCTAAAACATTTTTCCCTAAAACAGATATTCTTGAACGTAGAGCATTAACTTTTACTATTTCATCTTATAAACCCTACTACTAATCAAAAGACAGAAACTTTTATAACATTATTGTTAATAGAAATTGGTTAGTATTATCTGTGGACAGAGTCACAAGTACGGAGGTAAATTAGCCAAAGGTATTGCTCTCTCTATATATCCTTACATCTTGTTTGAAACACTTACACTTGTTTGATATCAGGTGTAAGTTGTTTGTGTGTGTGTGTGTGGTAAATAAATATTATAACCTTGCAGTATGATGTAGGTATTAGTGCAAATTCCATGAATAGAATGAAATCAATGGAGAATCTGGCAGTAGTCATATGTGTACTAACTTTCTTTTACATGTATATTTTCACATAAATTCCTGATAAATTCCTTACAATTATTAATGTATGAGTTATTGAGTTTTATTGTTATTGACTTATCTGATTAATTAGTGAATCCTTAGTAAATTAAAAGTCTTGCTTACTGTCAGTATTAACATCAAAATGGAAGAATACACTGCCTAAAACATATTTATCTGAGAACATGGTCCTAATAATCTAATGCACATGCTTGATCAACATCCTGCTGTTCAACACACACTGACACAGAACAACACACTGAAATAGAACAACACACACAAGCATAACAACACACTGAAACAGAACAACACACACAAACAGAACAACACACTGAAATAGAACAACACACTGAAATAGAACACACACAAACAGAACAACACACTGAAATAGAACAACACACACAAACAGAACAACACACTGAAATAGAACAACACACTGAAACAGAACTACACACTGAAATAGAACAACACACTGAAATAGAACAACACACACTGACACAGAACAACACACTGACACAGAACAACACACTGAAACGGAACTACACACTGAAATAGAACAACACACTGAAATAGAACAACACACACAAACAGAACAACACACACAAACAGAACAACACACTGAAATAGAACAACACACACTGACACAGAACAACACACTGAAACAGAACTACACACTGAAATAGAACAACACACTGAAATAGAACAACACACACAAACAGAACAACACACACAAACAGAACAACACACTGAAATAGAACAACACACACTGACACAGAACAACACACTGAAACAGAACTACACACTGAAATAGAACAACACACTGAAATAGAACAACACACACAAACAGAACAACACACACAAACAGAACA
>JBBJLR010083381.1:0-10593 GCA_037577145.1 Brachypetersius gabonensis | reverse complement strand
CTCTCAGACCATGAGAAACAAAATTCTCTGGTCTGATGAGACAAAGATTGAACTCTTTGGTGTGAATGCCAGGCGTCGCGTTTGGAGGAAACCAGGCACCGCTCATCACCAGGCAAATAACATCCCTACAGTAAAGCATGGTAGTGGCAGCATCATGCTGTGGGGATGTTTTTCAGTGGCAGGAACTGGGAAACTAGTCAGGATAAAGGGAAAGATGACTGCAGCAATGTACAGAGACATCCTGGATGAAAACCTGCTCCAGATCACTCTTGACCTCAGACTGGGGTGACGGTTCATCTTTCAGCAGGACAATGACCCTAAGCACACAGCTAAGATATCAAAGGAGTGGCTTCAGGACAACTCAGTGAATGTCCTTGAATGGCCCAACCAGAGCCAAGACTTGAATCCAATTGAATATCTCTGGAGAGTTCTTAAAATGGCTGTGCACCGACGCTACCCATCCAACCTGATGGAGCTTGAGATGTGCTGCATAGAGGAATGGGTGAGACTGACTAGGATAGGTGTCCCAAGCTTGTGGCATCATATTCAAAAAGACTTGAGGCTGTAAGTGCTGCAAAAGGTGATTCGAGAAAGTATTGAGCAAAGGCTGTGAATACTTATGTACGTGTGATTTCTCAGTTGTTTTAATTTTTATAAATTTGTAAAAACCTCAAGACTTTTCATTTTTTTTCCTCAGAATTCTACACACAACACACCATAATGACTTCAATCCATTTCGGAATAAGGCTGTAACATAGCAAATTGTGGAAAAGTGACTGAATACTTTCCGGATACACTGTATGTCAGATGTATGAAGTGTCAGATGTTCCTCTGTGTCTCCAAAAAAATCACAGTGCTTCCTCAGATATCACAAATGAATGAAAACCCAGTGTAATTAATTGTTCAGTGGCCTACAGCTAGTTCTAAGTTCTAAGTGAGTTCTTGTTATGTCGACAGACCATTACATAGCAGCCCTGCGCGAGCTTGTTGCAACTTGTGCGTTTGGTACCTTCGAAAATGAGATGCTGCGTGATCAGTTGATCGAGAAGACATCCGTACCACGTCTTAGAGAAAGGTTGTTGCTTGAATCTGAAATGACACTCGATAAAGCTCAAGAAATTGCGAGGCAAATTGAGACTGCAAGTGCTGAGGCAAAAACGATGTTGGAAGGTGAACTCAAAACCGTGAGCGCAGTACAATTCAAAACAACTCAAAAATGAGGAGGGCAACGAAAAAAATGCTTCACCAGTGAGAAAAAAACAGCTTCTACTCATTGTTAAATAATGCATCTTGTCCTGCTAAAAATGCAAAATGTAAATCCTGTGCAAAGACTGGTCATTTTGCTAAAGTATGCAAATCCAAAGAAAAGACAGTTAATGAAGTGACTGTACTTAGTCTGCAACATAATACAGAAGAACAGGCAAAACTTACGTGCACTGTTGAAATAACTGCACAAAATAATCAGAGCTGTACTCTAAACCTACTTGTTGATACAGGTTCAGCAGTATCTATTCTTCCTGAGTGTGTCTACAAGACAAAGTTCTGCAACTGTCCACTCACTAAACCCAGACTGCAGTTGGTCACATATTCGAAAGAAAAACTGACAGTCATTGGATGTCTCAAGGTGGAGGTATCTTTTCAGAGCACAACTGCATCATCAGGGATGTACATTGTTGAAACAGGAATGCCCAGTCTAGGAATGGACCTAGTGACAGCATTGAATTTGCAGATCTCTGGTGGTCAGCTTTTGCCAGTAAATCAGCCTACCTGTGTGATGCTCCAGTATTCAGCGGCCTCACCGCATGGTACAGTAAATTTGTGCCAAACTATGCAACAGTGGTTGAGCCACTCAGGGCACTGTTGTGCAAAGACAATGTTTTTTTGTGGCCCTCCGCTGCCCGAGCCGGTTTTGCTAAAGTAAAGCACATGATCGTAAACAGTTCTGCTTTAGCCCTGTTTGACCCCAGACTGCCTACTATTCTTTCCACAGATGCTTCACACTATGGCTTGGGAGCAGTCCTCACACAGATGACAGAGCAGGGGACAGAACAAACTGTTGCATTCGCATCGCGAAGCCAAAATACTCAGTTGTAGAAAAGGAGGCCTTAGCTTGCGTTACCTCTGGGTGGCCAGATGGTCTGCCCAATTGCTTGAATTTGATTATGATGTCCAGTAGAGAAAAGGAACTCTGAACCAGGTCGCTGATTGTCTCTCAAGACTACCGCTCTTTGATGTAGCGGAGAACAGTGATAATACAGTGGAGTCTGTGGTGGCAATATTGACTGACCTCAGTACAATTTCAAAGGATGACTTCACAGCTGCACGCCGATCATGTCCAGAACTCTCAGAACTCCGTAATGCCGCTGCAGGCACGATGGTCCGCATGGAAGTCCAGAATCTCAGAACATATTACCTGATCCGAGATGAACTAATGGTGATGGATGATTTGGTTGTCAGAGGCACCCACCGCCTAATCGTTCCGCAGGTGCTGAGGAAAAGGATGATAGAACTTGCCCAAGAAAGCCACCAAGGCATTGTTTGGACAAAACAACGCCTTAGGGAGATGTACTGGTTGTCCAAAATAGACATTCAACCTGAAGCTTACATCAAGCACTGTTCCATCTGCAAACAACATGACAAGACTTCAGTTACTCATACAGCCCCACTCACTCTGGTTCCTCTTCCCGATGCAGCATGGGAAAAGGTAAGCGTGGATATTGTGGGACCTTTTGACTTAGCTCCACATGACTGCAGATATGCAATCACATTGATAGATTACTACAGTAAGTGGCCGAAGGTTGCTTTCTGTGCCAAAGCAGATACAAATGCTGTTATCACAATACTCACCTCAATTTTCAGTCGGGAAGGAAACCCTTGCGAACTGGTGTCAGACAATGGGAGCCAATTTGTTTCACGTGAATTCTTAACATTCCTACTGAAAAGGGGAATACGACACATCAAGTCCTCAGTCTACTATACTAGATCGAATGGTGAAGTGGAAAGATTTAAGAGAGTGTTGAAAGATTGCTTACAAACAGCTACGCTCCAGGGACAGGCATGGAAGCCCTTCAATCTCCAGTTCCTTGCAGATTACAGGTCCACTCCACATGCCATTACTGGAATTTCTCCATCTAAATTACTTCATGGGAGACAAATGAGAACAAAGCTTCACATAATAAACCTGCCTGAGTCTGATGAGTGTGGAAAAGGCTTGCGTGAAAAAGTGAAAATGAAACAAATCAAGATGAAGGAATATACAGATAAGCGCAGGAGTGCTTTGCAGACTAACTTCCAACCAGGCAGCAAGGTGAGGGTAAAGAAACCCTGGATGATCAAGAAAGGTGAGCAAAGATACACCAAACCACAGTGATGGAAAAGACGGGACCAAATACTTACCTGCTGGAGGATGGCAGAAACTGGAATGCAGCACGCCTTTCAGCAACTCCAAACTCTGTTCCTGTGGAGAAGTTGGATGAGGCACTGAGAGTTTCTCCTCCATCCTCTGAGTGTGTGATTGCTGACAACAGAGTCATCAGAGACTCTAGACAGCAGAATCCTCTATCATGGATGAAAGACTTTGTCACTTAAGTTAATTAATAAGTGCCAAAGAGGATTGAAGTAAAAGTGAATGATAAGTTATTCACTCGGCCTATTCAGATCCAGAATAACCACAGAGTGACAAATGTTAAATTTGTTTGTTTTTCTCCTTAAAAGTGTTGTGGCCTGGTTTGTTAATACCATAGTGTTCAAATGATGTGATGTTTTAAAAAATAAAAAAAAAAGGGGAAAATGTTATGTCCTGTGTATTGCACTGGCCCTTTAAGAGAATCTGTATTAGTGCGTGCAAGGGGGCGTGCAAGAGTGAAAGAGGAGAGAGGAGAAGTGTTGAGTAAAGTGGATTTTTCATGTTACAAAAACGTCTCGTGCTTGTCTTGCCCTAACTACACAACAGTTCTAAGTTGACCCATGACCTACTTTTCTATGTTGTTTTTATGTAAATATGTTCAATATGTTTTGATATGCTGCTCACATAGATTTCAGTGGAATGTTCAATTTTCATAATAAGCTCTTGAATTTTATTGATCTTTTACACTAACGAAGTCCTGTTGTGCACTGAAGTGCACATGTTGTAAAATGTAAATAAAATTAGGTACAAACAAAATAATCTTTGCAATTTGTTTCTTACCACCCAAACACTTGATATATATGAAAAAGGATATATATTTTTTTCCCTGGGTCTCAGGAGGATATGGTTATACTTTGTTATAAATATGCAGTGGTTCCCCACTTAATGTACGCCTCACAGAACGAACGTTCCGCATAACTAATGTCACCGCGATTGCGCACGTGACTCACAGAACGAGTGCATTTCACATTTTATAAAACGTCTGAATCCGGCCAGACGTGTCTCAAATAAAGACAAAGCATAATAAACTCCCCGCATAACCAATGCGCCGCTGGAACGGATTGCTTTCCTTACGTGGGGTACCACTGTATAGAGAGAAAGAGGAGGGATTTGCTACTTGTGGTCCAGGAGCTCTCGTGGAATTTTTGGATGTGGGGGGTTTGGTGATGATCATTTATGCAGGGCCCTGCAGCCCCAAAGCCTGACATGACTTGTCTCCAGGACAAATAAGTTTGAGAAACACTGGGCTATTGGTTTTTGTTTCAACCAAACATCAGCCCTAATTAAAACTTGTTATCCACCTTAACAGGTAGCCCCACTTACCCTTTCCAAGCCCTGGGTATTTACAAAGCAAGAGCAATTTACTGATCACAGAGGGAACTAACTGGAGACCTGTATCTCTTTTGCATGTTGACTATGAAATATAAAAGCAAGCTCAAGAAGGAGCATATTGCTGAAATGGCACTTCTCTCCACAGGAAGCAGAGGTTGGGATTTTAACCATAACTGTGTTTGATTCTCTGCTGAACTAAGTAGAACAAAATACAAAGAGAGGAGAAAAGCCATTTATAAGTGGCAAAAAGAACGAAAGAAAGAAAATAATATAGGTTTAAGACCAGGGACAAGGCAAGCCATTGCTCAGTGCGTTTGTTGTACTGCATTTAAGAAAATATTAACACACTGGCCTTAAAGGCTACTCCTAGTTAACTAATGCTGGGATGTTATTAAATGGATCATCACTGTAAAGTCAACACACACAAACTCTTAAAGCCCAATGGAAAAGCTTTTTAAAGGTTGAATGTCTTGGAAAGCCACATTTTCATTGCAAGTATGGAGGTACTCAGGCTATGACAGTCTCAACATGGTGGTGTTTCGAGTCTACAATATACACTCCCATAATTAGTTTGCTTGCGCATTGCAGAAGACTATGCAGTATACACAGATTACGTAGAATCGCTGCATAAGAGTGAGGGGATTAGCATTTCCTTTACGCTTACCTTCGCTATTTTGGACAGTAAAAAGCACAAGAATTTTTACATTTATTTTTTGCTACTTTGTCAGTATACCGTGTTCATTTATGTAATTTTCCTTTTTTGTGGCTTAGTTGTGTTTTTATGTTCTAGATTATGATTTTACAACTGTGTTAGAATCGGTAAGTGACTTAGGCTAGGGTGTGTCCTATTACATCACTGTTGAAGAAATGGATCTGTGTCATAATTTGAGGACACCTGTAGTACACAAATACACAAACTGTCAGAAGCGGTCTTGTCCGTGCAGAAAGAAGGCAGACTTCCAACTGTTTTATAGATTTATTAGTACTCAAGCATTTCCCACTACAGAAACAAAACAAGTTACGGTGGCCAACACAAAAGACTAGACTAGGAATGACACAAACACTGTTAATGTTCCAAAATATAGCACATATTCACTACTCAGTGCAATCTATCATGGGTTGCTCAGGCACCGGCAGACCCTGTGTGGACTGTGCTTTCACCCAGGGAAGGTATGTGCTGCTGGTTTGTTGCTGCTAACATGTTCTGTGTGGTAACATGTTTGGCAATGGGTATTCTATTGTTTAGCCTGCCAGTGTTCCGGGAGGTATGCGTATTTACTACAGAAGAGGACACAATGTCCTTTGGACATGCCAGGGAGAACTATTTCTACCATATGGACCTGAGCTACATGAAGACTGGTATTGGGATGCTACATTGTACCTGCTGGCTCTGTCTGAGACATGCTGAGGTAAACTGGAGCTATGTATGTTGTTTCTCGTGTAACCTTTATTGATGCAGGATGTATGTTATCATGGGAATCCGATAAATGTAACTCATCTTTTGGTTTCTTCTTCAGTAGGATTTGCCACTGCTGCTTTTCCTCCTGGCACAATTGGACAATGGACCTCTTTCATCTAATTCAGTTCAGCTCAGCTCTCTTTCATCTAGTTCAGTTCAGTTCAGCTCTCTTCCATCTAGTTCATTTCAGCTCAGCTCTCTTCCAACTCCTCTTCGGACTTCTCCTGTAGTCTCGGCACCCCCTTTACAGCCAGTGGCTCCTGACCCGTCACCAGGGTTCATTCATTTAAAAATCCTTATTAGACCTAGCTGGTGGATATATGGTGGCTAATATAGTAGGTATTGGCCCACTGTTTTGCAGAACAGTGTATTCGAATGAGACATGAGAAGACATAGGAGATACTTTCCACTTCTTGCCATAAAGTGTCGTAAGACCTCTGCCCTGGCCAGAGGCACAGGGCTGACAGGTGTATACAAACCCCAGAAGAATACACTCAGTTGTGAAAAGTCATTGGCCTGCTGCCTGGTCTCAGTCAGAGACAGAAAATCAAATTCACGATCTCTCAGTATATCAAATAGTAGAGATCCTTTGTTAGTGAGGGATCTGATGTTAAATAATCCAGTTGAAAGATTCACAAAGGCAGAAGCTGAAACCTGTGTAATGGCCATCTGTGGGATGCGAGCGATTAGTCGCAGACTTTCAAAAGACCCCCACAACATCTACAGTAAGAAGAGGAGAATTGGCGTGGGCATATTAATATGGGGAAATGAATGGGATGTCTTTAGCCATTTTTATAGTCTATTCCCACTTACAGTGAGGAATATTTGAACACCCTACGATTTTGCAAGTTCTGCCATAGAAATCGTGGAGGGGTCCGAAATTCACATTGTAGATGCATTCCCACTATGAGAGACAGAATGTAAAAAAAATCAAGAAATCACATTGTATGTATTTATTTGTAGTGTTAATATTTGGTACAGAAGCCTTTTGCAATTACAAAGGTCAAACATTTCCTGACCCGTTGCCGGTTCCCTGCACCGGCCAACTCAACTCCTGACTCGTTGCCAGTTTCCGCACAGGCCTACTCAACTCCTGACCTTGAACCAGTTTCCGTTCCAGCCTCCTCAGTTCCTAACCTTACACCACACCAGATTTCACCTTAGTTCTTGACCCTGTACCGGTTTCTACACTGGAGGACTCTACCCCTGACCCTGACCAGTCGCCAGTTTCTGCATCGGGCGACCCAACTCCTAACCCGTCACCGGTTCCCGCACGGGCCGACTCAACTCCTGACTCATCATCGGTTTCCGCACTGGCCTCACTTCCTGACCCTTCACCAGCTTTCACCTCAGTACTGCTGAATGGACAGCTGGTCGTGCTGAAGCCGCCGTGGGAGAAGCAGTAGATCGGGGCTGAAGCCATTGTTAAGGAGGTGGTTACACGAGCAGAGTTAGCTACAGGTCTGCGTGTCTTCCCTCTCTCAGCTTGGGGGCAGGGAAACAGGGAGGAAGAGCAACTGGAAGTTATCTGATGCCTCTCTGTTTGGGGAAAGAGGTAACCCAGCCAGAAACTCCATGAGGTCAAAGAGGACATGTGGATCGTCAGTCGACCACTCCAGCCATAGGTGGGGATCTCATCTTCTTCGCTGAAACACTCCGGAAGATCGTAAAGGTGAGATCTGTCTTTTTGTTTATTGCTCCTCCGGCGTCGATTTCTTTGCATCCTCTGTGGTGGCTCCCAGCATAGAGGCAACCACTCCACAGTGCCAAATGGATCTAGATATTCTGTCATGGTGAGGTCTTGTCCCGGCTGTGAATAAGAGGCACTACCGCGGAGCTGCATTTTGGTGGTTTTATTGGTGAAATGAAACATACAGACCAGGAAAGAAAAACCTAAGAGATGGACAAGGACAAGTACAAAAATAAGTATGTCTAGGTAGTGATTACACAGAAAACATGAACCTAAATACACCTGACAGATGACCAATACAGAACCCGTGAGGTAATGAGGATAGTCAGTTCAGGTGAGAGGAGAATCAGTGCGTTGATGCCGGTCTAATGTAAGGGTAGGAAAATCCCTTATCCAATAGCCAACCCCATGGTCGCAGGCAGGAACTGTGACACACATTGGTCAGTTTAATGAAGAATTGTTTAATGGTTATGTTTTAAAGTAAAGTTGCATATTGTAGTCACACGTGAACACACCACAGAACAGCACACAATCGGTGTGCACTTGCACACTTTTAGTAGTGTGTTCATACAGACAACTTAGCTAAAGTTCAGTGCACTGAATGTACCCGGGTGGTGCACTGAAAACGGCATGAAAACACAGTGCAGAACGATGGACACCATGCGCAAACGGACGCCATTTTGACCACGTAGAGGAGGGTGAGGGACAAGTTTTCGAGTGGAATATATGCGGCCAACAGCAAAACTCAAGTGGAGGCAACTGGTTTGTGTAAATATAAGTAATGTTAATAAAATTATTTTACTGATGTATTGTGAGCAAATGTTAGTCCATTGCTTCAAAACGTTGGTGTTCCATTTAGGACAACACCACCTACCCACGGTGGTGTGCACTACAGAAGTAAGTGCTCAAAGTGCACTACACACAACATCTTAGTGCACTCACATAAGTGAATAATGTGAAATTCTTTATCTGCATTTACCCCTACAACAAAGTGAAGCAGTGGGCTGCCACCAACGAGGGGTGATCAGGGAGCAGCATGTAAGGTTGGTATCTTACTCAAGGCTACCTCAGTAATGACACTAGCAGTGTTGGGATTTGAATCCACAACCTTCAGATTGCAATGCACTGTAACGTGTTCAGAATGTTAGTGTTGGGGATCACAAGGTGTTTTATGTGAAAGTTTCACTTTATTCCTTTTGCGTTTCGAACTGTTGTGTTCAAGAGATAGGAAAGGAGGCTCCGCCCCCTGTGTGTGTGTAGAGGGGAAGGGGGGAGGAGAGGAGTGCTTTGCGGGTTCTAGTGCGGCTTCTTTTCAGCCGGGGTGTGTACGGCGTGGGTTGTGGCCGACAACAGCCCGAATAAACACCCTTTTGCATCAAAAACGCCTTGTTCTTGTCTGAGAACGTTACAACTGGTGTCAGAAGAAAAACAAAATAATCTGAGAGACAGCCGCAAGTGCAGTCGCTGTTGGAACGAGAGGGCCAGCTTCTCCGCTGTGAGAATGGATAATCCAGTTATTAAGATGGAGGACAATTACGCTGGTGCTGGGGCGGCGCAAATGTTTGGTGCACATGCTGTGCCAATTTCCAGTTGGTATAAAAGAAATTCAGTGAAAAACGAGCCGTGCGAGGCCACAGCTGCTAGCGAGGAAGCGAGCTGCCATTGCCCGCCGCTGCCGACCGCCATGACGTCAGACGTACGTGACGTAGCTGCGCCGCTCTTGCGTGAAGTGACGCGACCGAAGGTAAACAATAATGGCAGCGCCCATGAACTGAATAAGCTGGTTGGTATAAAAACGCCAAAATACTCCGGCAGATCGGACTGGGAGGCTTTTCATGCACAATTTGAGCTATTGGTTCATGCTTATGCTTGGTCAGTGGAACAGAAAGCCCTTCAGCTTGCTCTTTGCCTGACGGATGATGAACTGTCATGTTTATTGCTGCTTGACGCTAGTGAGAGGGCTGATTATGGTGCATTGGTTGGTGATTTAAGACGTCGCTTTGGACAGTGTTTCCAATCTGAGCTTCTGCGGTCCAAATTACACAGTCGTCAGAGAATCCCAGGGGAGCCGCTGCGCGCTCTGGCTAACGATATTGAATCCTTAGCAAGGCGAGCTTATGCCCATATTCTCCCATCAGTGCAAAGCGAACTGGCCCGCGATCAGTTCATCAGAGCCATGTCCCCAGCAGAGCTGCGCATACATACACAGCTGGCACGCCCACGTGATTTAGCTGAGGCTTTGGAGCTGGCTCTAGAGAGGGAGATAGCAGTTGAGGCGGCTAGGCGGTCAGCTGTGGACCCCTGTCCCGCTGTCAGGGCTGCTGCGGGGGGTGAAACAGCTTCAGCAAGACCAGAGTGGCTGGAGGAGATTACAGAGATGATTCGGGGGCTGGCGCAGCCTTCACCCAGACAGCAGACACAGCTTATTCAGGTCCGCCTTTGCTGGGGATGTGGTCAGCCGGGGCATCTGGTTAAGGACTGCCCTGCACAAGCTAAGAATTCGGGAAACAACAAGGGGGCACAGTAAGCGGGACGCTGCACACCCCCGAGTCCATGTCCCGCTCTTCGCCAAAACAGGCAGTTAATCCCGCTATGGGCAGTGAAACGAGTGAACATGGAGTGGTGGTTGTGGGAAGAACGGCCATATCAGATTTTTGCCATATTCCGATTTGCATCGAGGGGGTTAAATGCACTGCCCTTGTAGAC
>JBBJLR010083370.1:0-10593 GCA_037577145.1 Brachypetersius gabonensis | reverse complement strand
AGAGAGGGAGAGAGAGAGGGAGGGAGAGGGAGAGAGGGAGAGAGGGAGGGAGAGAGAGAGAGAGAGAGAGAGAGAGAGGGAGTGAGAGAGAGAAAGGGAGGGAGAGAGGGAGAGAGAGAGAGAGGGAAGGAGAGAGAGGGAGAGGGAGAGAGAGAGAGGGAAGGAGAGAGAGGGAGAGGGAGGGAGAGAGAGGGAGGGAGAGGGAGGGAGGGAGAGAGAGAGAGAGAGAGAGGGAGAGAGAGAGAGATAGAGAGAGAGGGAGAACGAGAGCATCACTATTAATCCGCATATTTTCAGAGAGGAGAAAGTGAGAGAAAACAGTTCATATTTTAAAATAGTGGTTGATTGCACTTCAGTTATAACGGACTGTTTGCAGTATAATGTTTCATATATAACCTCCTGATATATATCCAGCCAGTTTGAGGTAGAAACAGTATTTCAGCCACAAGTTATAAGACGCAATCACTTTTTGCCAGCTTGAAAACTCCATGTTCTCAGTTTTAATGTTCCTTTCAAGGTATTTCAGCAGTTATAAGGGACTGTAGTATAATATGTCATCTATAACCCTCCTGAATACTATCTAGCAAATTTGAAGTAGAAACAATATTTGAGTCTCGGTCAAGGAGACTGCTTCTTCTTTAAAAAACTGACTCACTGCTCACTGTGACGCTGGATCTAACGTTTAACTAGCGCTACACTTACATATTTTGATTGGATGAGCGCCAGTGTCTGAATCACAAAATACATGTCTGTCATTGATTGGTTGCATTTGGGCGCAAAAAGCAAAATAATAATGTTGCATTATCGAACGTTACGTTATGTGTCATGGAACCTGACAACGGCCCCAAATCCAAATCTCCCGACCACTATGTCGATCCAAGACAGCGAGACCAAGACAAGACCGAGGGAGCCGAGACCAAGACAAGCCCAAGACAAAAGACCGTCGAGACTGTGACAAGACCAAGACCACGTAAAAGTGGTCTCGAGACCATCCAACTCTAGTTTTCAGAAATAACCACTCCACCAAGGTAGTGTGCAGTCAGGCCAGAAATCACACAAAAAGAAGCCTTTATTTCAGATTAGTCTTATCATCCAGGGCAGAAACACTGTTTTTGTGCGTTGGACTGTGTCAGTACAGAACTGTGTCGGCGCAGTACAGAACTGTGGTTTGTGCTGAACGCTGTGACTTTTGTTCACATTTCTTCATGTGTGTTGGGGGGGGAAACCACAGAGATGTGTGAAACATTGTGGCTTACAGGCACATTGTGACACGTCTGGGCAGATGTAGACCAATAACCTCTCTAACATACACACTTCTGAAAAGATGTTTCTGAAGGGAGCTCGCAGGAGGCCAGTGGGGGGGTTCAGAGCGAGTGGGCGTGGCTTGTCCACACTACCGTTCTGGAGAAACTCAGAACCGTTCACAGTCATGGCGAATGGAACCCAGTGGCAGTGTCTATAAGACTACAGGTGAAACGATGTATCACCAACTATAACTATCACTTTTCTGAAACAAAAAATAAGATTAAAAATAAGGTTGCTCTCCTGATTTCAGCTCCTCAATAGCGTTACAGTTGTATACGGCTCTGGTCAAAAACGTGAAACAGCGCCCCCTCCCAACCGCGGTGAAACAGAGAATTACAGTGAAACAGTTTCACAGCGTCTCCATTCATTTCAATGTAAATTGTCAGCTCCTGGATTTTCGAGGTTTCAGTGGACTCTAATGGTAAATAAGTCCCACCCACGAAACAAGTGACTGCCTACTGTGATTGGGTAGTTCTCCACTTTAAAATGACTGCCATAACACTGTGGCCAATCACCGCCTTTGTTTACACTTCGTTTGGTTTTATGTGCTTCAAACATAACAAAACGCGGCCAAGCTGGAACTGGTGAAAAAATCCTGCTGGTCTGACAGAGAGATTCAACTTCACCCAGAAGACAAGGAGGGTAGAATTCTGTTATAAGTGAGAGAGAGGTTCGATATGTTTTCTTGGGATTTAGAAATATTGTTAATTATGTGCTGTTGAAATAAACATTACTATTACATGTTTGTAAGATCTGTACAATAAAATACTTTTTACATTTTGTAGTGATTTAACACTAACTATGAGGAGATTGAGGGAAGAGCAGGAGAGAGAAGATTCATCAGAATGTGAGGCAGCAAAAGCAGAACACGAAAGTGAAGTACTGAGGGAAGAAAATCAAGCTGCCCAGGGGGCAACGACCAGGTACTGGGTTTGTTTTGCGGCACGCAGCGGAGATGAAGGGTGGTTTGTTTCACCAAAGATATTGACCAGGAGGCTCCACAGATGGACATCTGCCTCTTAAACCTCCCTCAGGGAAAGTTTGATATTGTTGTACCCTCTGATGCCTGAAACATTTTGAGAAGCTTTTGGAATGAAACAAAACTCATTTATGTTGGAGAGGCCATAATGAGGCAAAAGAGGCCCTGAAGAAAACTGACACATGTTCACACACTATATGTTCAAATGTGTGTGACGATGATTATGACACCCCTGGTTCCAGTCACTTCTAATGCAAAGACTTCGGAGTCAGACCAGACCCACTCTGGATGACTGAATTTTGGGGGGATAGTAAAAACCTCTCCGTAAGAGAACAGTAGGAAGAACGCAACTATACATATGCAAAAAAGAAAAAAGTGCACAATGTTCCTGAGGACGTTTTTGGACAACAGACGTCCTTTGTCTTTAGTTAGCTATATCCTCTCAGTTCCTTGGATCTAGCTGTCTTTTTAACAGACTGTATAAATGGACTGTGGGTGTCTGTGTAAGTGTGTGTGGTTGTGTTGTGTACAGCAGCTCACAGTTGTATAATACACAGAGTTTCTACTCACTCTTTTTGCTCGTCTAAGGAACATCACCTGGCTCTGCCATGCCTACACACCAGGCAAACCCGGGCCAGACTGAGCAGACAGGGGTGGCAAGGGCAGGCAGCATTACTCCTTAAATAAAGATTTTAGCACTTAGAACTGAACGGCACTGAAATGTTTTTAGTCTGTATTTTAAGCTTAAGCTTTATATTGCTAAATTTGTGCATTTAAAGCTAAACAGACTTCTTAAAGACTTCTTTAAACATTTTTAATATGCTTCCATTGGAAAATACCTTGTTGATGGACACCGGACAGTCTATCTATCCTTCATCCTCTGAAAACTGGGTGACACTCAACATCACATTATGGTATACAGTAGCAGGTCCACAGCCCTCCCCTTCCTCTGATCACTGAATTTAATGCACTCACCTTGATCTGTTGTTGTGGTCAGAAATCCATAAGACTCTGTGGGAAAACCAACAGTGTGTTAGCTGGGAAGGATTTAACAAACCCCCAAATTTTACAGCTCAGTCATGACAGGAATACACTATTATAGCTGGGGCACATGAAGCTCAGCCAACAACAGTAGTAACCAAACTGTGAGAACATTTGTTGCAATCTTACAACAGGGTCCTCATGTAGAGACTGCGTGAACCCCTTACTGTAGGAACGCCTACAGAAACGTATTTCAGTGTCAGACAGTTAACTGACCATAGTAAAGTATCATCACATGGAAGATTAGCTGACCTGAGCACACAACACCAGCATCTTCATGATGACCACAGTTATGGATGCTGAATCCTCTATGACTGCATTCTCTGAGGGTGCTTTCACTTCCAGAACAACCAACATCATCCAGAAGTATTGGGTCACTTCCCGGACCGAAGCGGGCACTACTAGGGGTCTCGAGAGCTTCACCACACCCCAGCTCTCTGCACACCACTGCTGCATCACTCATATCCCAGCCATCATCACACACTGTCCCCCACTGACCTCTGTACTGGATCTCCACTCTCCCAGAGCAGAGACCGTCACCAAACAGTCTTATGTTGGAGTGACCTGTTACAAACGGAAAACAACTTCTGAAAAGTTTTTTTCTTTGTCCTGTTTGTTCTGTTTTGAAATGTGTTAAAAAAATGTTAATGTTGTTTTTGCATTTGTTAGAAATATGTTTAATAATTGTATTGATGTGTATTTGGTGCCCCTTATGTAATGAAAGGGGGAATAACCGTTTTGTGACATAAACCTTTGGTTTAATTAATATTCTTTTGTGTGTGGTAGTAGAGGAAAGAATAAAAGTTATTTTGGGATGATTGAGCTTTTTTTTACCGTGCCTATTGAGATTTTAGACATTTCCTTATTTCTGTGTCTTCTGGATTTAGCTGCTTTTTACAATAAAGCGTTCATAACTAAATGCTTCACGGAATGGATCCACGCCATAACATTTCTGATTACTGTAGTGAGTGAATAAAATCATTGTGTAATGTTACAATAATCACAAATAAAGAATATTACAGTCAGAATGTTTCTTCAGTAAAGTTAGAAGAACTCAGGTTTGGTTTCTTAGCATTTGGTTCAACAGCATTTAATTTAATGGAGGTTCAATCTACCTCTCACACCCCCAAAAATCCAGATTTTTTGTTTGACTTCATTTTAATGTTTACTACCTTTCATGTCATTTTCTCATATTGCCTGAGACATGCATAGTTTTGTAAATCTTGTGTACTTTTTATTTTATTATCCAATAGAAAATGTAATATTTTAAACATATTGCAGTTCTGAGATGTGGTCTTAGGATCCCGTTTCTTAAATGCGTGTTAGAATCCTTCTTCAGTGCAGTTTACACCGCTGTACGTCACGTCACTTTCAGTTAATATTCCGTAAGTTCCTGTTTGAGTTTAGTTCTACTTCAGCTTTGTTTGTATTGGCCCTCCTGCCTGGTTTCTTTTGAAGTTATAATAAAACCTCATTCACTATGGAACGACGTCGTTGTGCCTGTAATGTTTGGAAAGGGCTCAGCGGCGTGACATATGGAACTAAAATGAGCAAAGCTGCGGTCTTCAAACCATGTCACACTCAAATGCTGCTTAATTTGATTCTTCTGAGGATGCTAAGGTGGAGTTTCTGTTCCTGTTTGATGCCTAATTCAGATAATACAACTGTTCCACAACTAGATTTAAAGGACACTTAGGTCAAAACTAAATATTTTCCATCAGTGTTATCTGAATTGGACCTAATTTTAGTTGGAAATCACTCAATTCTTTAGCATTTTTTAGCATAGCAAGCATTTGCTTTTATATTTTCTACACCCAGGTGCTAGAATTACTGCATCCTGCAGCTAATCCTCCAGCGAACACGGTGATGCTGAGTAAAATACTACATTTAGAGTCACGTCTGTAAACATTGCAGCTCAAAGACATGAGACTCGACTTGGACTTCTTCAAACAAACGTGTTTTTAAAAATATTAAATTCTCTCATAAAACAAGGCCTTTCCTTTTCTTGCAAAAACTGTAGTCGATGCCCTCTCAATATCTGTTCAAAAGGAAATCTGCAAACTTTTAGTGCACATTTTTCTACAAAAATATATTCGCAAATCTCTTTTGAACACCCAACTGAAATCAGTCCTATGAAAACAATGTCCTGTCTAACTTTCAGGTGGACTTTAGAGAACGACACCATCTCTGCTGTCACACTCATCTCAGTATGGCCACTGGTCAAAAAAAGCATTGTTCTATATTCTTTATTGACTTGTCAAAAGATGCATACAAATCTTATTGTATTGATAACAAAAAAGTATTGATAACAGTGTAGTAAAATGCACTCATAGTTACACAGACATCAGTGTGTGGCACGACAACAAATCAGACCCACAAGGTTTAGTACTAGGTCCAGTTATATAATGATGTTGCTTCCTCTGATTAAAATCTGAATCTAGATTAATCTAGATTAATTCCAAGATTACAGTGAGATTAATCTAGATTAAAAAAATTAATCTATGCCCACCCCTAGTCTCAACACATTCAGCAAATTTAGATTTTCCTGAATCTTCTGAACTGCAGGAGCCTTTTAATGATAAAACAAAACTGAGCTGGTGTACTTATATAAGTGTGTATGTTTTACTATTAATTCTAAAACATCCCAAAACATTTAAAAACTTTTTTCAGCACCAAGAAATTTTTAAGTCTCAGTGAAACAAGAACATACAACAAGAACATACAAACAATAAGTATTTTGGCATTTTTATCAGTAAGGGGATTTCTAAGTGGGCTATTGTCACAAAATTGATGGTGCCATCAAGCCAAATATTGAATTCATACAAAGAAATCAGAACATTTAAGTAAACAAGTTGAGTCATAATAAATAAAGTGGAATAAGTATTGAACATATGAAGGTGCAAAATGATCACAAGGTGCAAAATGTTACAGACAGCCAGGAGATCACCTGAAATAAGATCCCTGTCCGAGGAGTTCTCCAAGAGCCAAGAACCACTCGGGCAGAACTTCAGGAAGACCTTGCATCAGCAGGTCCTGTTGTTTCAAAGAAAACTATAAGCAATGCACTGAACCGCCATGGCATCCATGCAGCTCACCACGCAGGACTCCATCGCTGAACAAAAAGCGTGTTGAGGCTCGGTTACAGTTTGTGAAACAGCATTTGGAGAAGCCTGGGAGAGTATAGTATGGTCAGATGAAAGCACAATTGAACCTTTTGGCTGTCATTCTACACCATGTTTGGAGAAGAAATGGCACCACCCACCACCCCAAGAACACCATACCCACAGTTAAGTTTGGGGGTGGAAGCCTCATGGTTTGGGGCTTCTTCTCAGCAAGGGATACTGGCAGACTTCATATTATTGAAGGAAAAGTACCGGGACATATTATGGAGAAAAGTACCGGGACATTTTGGATAAAAATCCGCTGCCATCTACCAGAAAGCTGAAAATGAAGAGGGTGGACATTCCAGCAAGACAATGATCCCAAACACAAGGCCAAGGAAACAATGACTTGGTCTCAAAGAAATAAAATCAAGTTGCTCAGTCATCACCTGATCTAAATCCCAGAGAAAATCTATGGAGAGAACTGAAGATCAAAGTTCATAAAAGAGCCCCAAGGCACCTGCAAGATTTAAAGAGCGTTTGTGTGGAAGAATGGGCCAGAATCACTCCTGAGCGACGCAGACGACTGGTCTCTCCATACAAGAGGCGTCTAGAAGCTGTAATCACCAACAAAGGCTTTTCTACGAAGTATTAAAGTATGTTCAGTACTTATTCCCTGTGTCATTTCACTTTATTTATTATGACTCAATCCAAATAAAGCTTGTCTTTTAAATGTACAAAAATACTAGCATACAAAATGCTTTTTTTTCGTAACGTGAATAATAATCGGAAACGGTGTTTAGTGACAGTGTTTAGTGCCGTCAACTTTCATTGGGTTTTATTTTGCTCACGTTGGCTACACTATGTTGCCTTAATTTACTCACCCATCGAAATAATTAAATTCAGTTGTTCCAATCTCTTCCATGGCCACAGGTGTGTAACTACAAGCACCCAGGCCTGCAGACGCTTCTACAAAAGAATGGGTCTCTTTCAGGAGCTCAGTGAATTCCAGCGTGGGGCCGTGAGAAGATGCCACCTGTGCAACAAGTCCACGTGAAATTTCCTTGCTACTAAATAGTGGAAACAGTGGTATTATAGCAAAGTGGAAGCGATTGGGAATGACAGCAACTCTGCCACAAAGTCGTGCCTCGTGAACTGACGGGGGCGCGGTCAGCGGATGCTGAGGTGCAGACTTCGCAAAGGTTGCCAACTTTCTGCAGAGTCAATTGCTACAGACCTCCAACCTTCATGTGGCCTTCAGATTAGCTCAAGAACCGCACAGGGAGCTTCATGGAATGGGTCTCCACGGCCGAGCAGCTACATCCAAGCCAAACATCACTAAGTGCAATACAAAGCGTCGGCTGCAGGGGTGTAAACTATTCCGCCACTGGGCTCTAGAGCAGTGGAAGCATTCTCTAGAGTGATGAATCTCACTTCTCCATCTGGCAATCTGATGGACAAATCTGGGTTTGGCGGTTGCCGGGAGAACGTTACCGTCTGAGTGTGAAGTTTAGTGGAGGGGGAATTATGGTGTGGGGGTGTGTTTGGCCCCTTAGTTCCAGTGAAAGGGCTCTGAATGCTTCAGCATACCAAGAGGTTTTTCATGCTCATTCCCATAAACACACGCCGACGTCAAATTAAACCTAATAGATTAAGAATGGGATGTCACTAAAGTTCATATGAGTGTAAAGGCAGCTGAGGGAATACTTTTAGCAATTTAAGATGAATTGAAAGTTTCCCACTACAGATCTCTTTATCCAACAAAGCACTGCTCATGCTGCAACCTTCTGCTGCAGTGGGAACTGTAAATTAGTCCAAATCATAAAAAAGCTCACAGTGCTCTGAATTTTTGAAGGCTCTCAGGTTTATAACGAAAACATACAAACATGACATGAAACAGTTTTGAAAGTCACATTTCAGTTTATTTTTATGGATGAATAAAAGCAGTCCTTTGATCAAATTTTTTTAAGGAACGTATTTCCAGGCGTTTGTTAGGCTAACTGCTGATATTGTCAGCCAATTTCAATACAGGAGGAAACAGTTCAGTTACAGAAAATAGAAAATATAGACCAGTTAGAGCTGCTTTAGTTTAGCATAAGCTCAGTTACTATGTGTAGCTGAAGTAGTTAACTAATAAAAACTGAATGTGTGTAATAAACAGTTACATGTTCAGTCACACACTTAATTGGAGATGTAAATATAGTAAAAAATATATTATTTATATTTTTAAAACAGTAAAAAAAAAAAGTAAAATAAAAACTGAGACTAAAGTCAGTTTGAGTCAATGCTGCCAGTATATAAATATGATAGCGGGTGTGTTTAGAAACATGAAGAAGTTTCTGAAGCAGAAAGAAAAAGCTGTGGTAAACAAAAAGCCCAAATTGAGCAGAGAGCTGAAATGGGTTCTGAAATACATGGTCAGCTTCAAGAAAGATTTAAAGGTAGTCCACACCTTGCACTACAAATGGACCAGTCCATTGATATTACCAACTTTTATTTTCGTAAGAAACCACTTGTTCGCATGAAGATACGTGATTTTGTGGTGAACATCTAACCAAAACGTTTAGTTTTATTGATGATAATTTCGAGCTGTTGGTTATTGAATATCATCACATGTGAACCTTGGCAACACGCTGATAGACTGAGAACCATTGCTCTAAAATAAGTGGCTCCAAAAACACATGAAATAAAAACTATATATATTTTTATGAGAATAACAGTAGTGTGATTGCTGATGCAATCACTTAATTAAGCAAAAAGAGACTCTTGTGTACAATATATAAACACTTTCATGGCTTTTAGCAGACAAGCGACTTCCATTCTCTTACTACAGGTGGCAGTCTCTCCCTGGAGCAACTTGGGGTTAAGGGTCTTGCTCAGGAACCCTGTGGCGGTGCTGAAGGAAGTATCTGAACCCATGACCTCTTGGTCCAGGGGCTAGTATCCTACCCACTATGCCACCATCACTACCACTTTTGCACTTTACTTTTGAACCACTCCGGTTTCATGGCCCTATGTTTTCTGAGCTTGTTGAAGAGAACAGTGGCAAAGCTTTGAATTTACCCCAGAACATGAACATTAGAATGGCAGAAATAAACACTATGCAGCTTATTTACAGAAGGACTGTTTACAAATTGCTTAGGCTCAGGATACGGTACAATACGACAAATATCATTAAAGACTGCACCTTTAATCATTTTGATTCAAAAAGAGGGGTCTGAGATTCAATATCTTCTCAACTGACAACATATTTAGATTTTTGATATTTCTGTAGTCTCTAAATCAGGGGTCTCCAACCTTTTTGAAACTGAGAGCTACTTCACGGGTACTGAGTCGAACAAAGGGCCACCAGTTTGATACACTAGAACAGAGTTGACTTAAACTCACAAATACGAATGTGATTAAAGGAGGACAACCACAGGATCAAATTAAATGTTAGACGCTGCTCACTGGTGGTTTTTTTAGAACAGGTCTCTAAATATTTTTAATATCCAATATTCAATCAGCCTACACAGGTTTGTTCATTTTAACCACCTTAAGGAGAGGGTACCACTAGTGGGTACATATGAACTAAATTCAGGAGAAAAGAAATTATTGAACACGGGATCAAACCAACTCTTGGTAATCAAATATTAACCAAGAGTTTGTGGCACAAATTTCAAACAGAATTTGCGACTTGTGACAGAAACATCAACAGAACTACTCGGTGGAGAGCTGAAATCACGACTAGAAACTCTGGTCCGGTACTGGCAGTAGTAGGAACCTCGAGGAAAACTGAAGGTGACGGAGGTTCCATTCTTGTTCTCTATAGATGATCCAGAGCGCTTCATCAGGGTGAAGGACCCACCTGTGAGCTGGGTTTCGATAGAGCAGGTGATGTTAATCCTCTCTGCCTGGGTGACCTCTGTGGCAGGACTGAGGGATATGCTTGGAGTGGGGAGTGTCACTGGAAAAGGACATTTATTTTGGTAGATTAATGAATTAGAAACAAAAGGCAAATAGAACTGGATGCTCGACCACAAAGACTGATACTGATAATCTGGTCAATTAGTTGTGTACATGTCAGAGATGTTCACAAGTCATTTTTACAGAGTCCAAGTCAAGTCTCAAGTCTTTGTGCTCGAGTCCAAGTCAAGTCTCAAGTCTTTGTGCTCGAGTCCAAGTCAA
>JBBJLR010083359.1:0-10593 GCA_037577145.1 Brachypetersius gabonensis | reverse complement strand
AACAAACCAGAACTCAGGAAGGCTTACAAGGAACACAGAAACAAACATGACAGAAACACAGGTCCAGGCCCAATCCTCACAAGGGGTTTGTGGTGATGAGCGTCATTTCTGTGAAACAAAGACAGTTTTTTAAACTAGATTCCAGACATTATCAGTCAGAAAACTAAAGAATGTTTCTCAATATTATTCCTACCAATCAGCTCAGGCTTATGGTTGGTCATCATTTGGTAGAAGACATGGTAGCCTCTCTCATCTGAAAGCTGGAATGTTACTCTAGACTTCTCCAGCAGATCTGTTTACATAATTTGTCAATATTATTTTCTTTTCATGATTACTAATAGAATGAAAGCAATAATGTAATAATGCAATAATGAATCAATGTTTCAATGTCAGCACTAGCCAGTTTGCCAGACGTGCCGAAGTGAATTCTGATGAACTTGCCCTTTTTTTAAAACAAAATAAGTTACTAAACAGAATGCAACACCAGTTTGAACAGCATTGTAGTCAAACTATAAAGCATTGAAAAAACTTACAAAACGAGAGGTGTTGTCATTTCTCACTGTCTTAGCATTACCATCGGCCTCAAGCAGAGGGTTGGCAGCAATGATCTGGTCTTCAAGAGATCCCTGTATCGCACAAAAGGTTTTGTTATGAGTCAGTGAATTTAAAGTTTTTGATTGTATAAAATGTGAAGATGTGCAGACAACAGACAGCCTAATCTATACCTGCATTTTGCCAGAAGTCTATTCCTTCTTCTTGTCCCCCTGCACTGCCACAGTGGCAGAGTACTGAATGACACGTTTGGTGTTCACAGTCTTTCCAGCACCAGATTCTCCACTGGTTTGCATGAAACTATAAACTGATTAGTGATGCTCAGCAACAGAACTGCAGCACATGTAATTAATTGTATGCCTTCAGCGGTACTTCAGGACAGACTGGTTCTCCCTATGTGTAAGATAAATTTACAGTCATCAATCCCATTCTATATATTTTTCAGAACAATTGTGTCTCTTTAAAAGTTCTGTCTTACCGGTAAGCATGAACTGATAGGCATTGTCAGACACAGAGAAGATGTGTGGTGGGGCACGCTTTTTGCCTCTGTAGGCAGCCACCACTTCTGCATCGTACACTGGGAGCCACTTGTAGGGGTTCACAGTAGCACAGAAAAGTCCAGAGTAGGTCTGAAGCAGGTATTTATAGACACCGTTAGGGTTATCCCAAAAGATACTTTTCATTAACCCATATTTGAACAATAATGTAAAGAAGCCATCTCGTCTATGCAGCCATACTATTTCCTAACTTACGTAGATCATCCATGCTTCATAACGCTTTTTGAGGTTATACAGCACAGAGGCTTCATTCAGATGGGTCAGCATGGCCATGTCCACAATCTTGACGAACTTTGGAGGATTCATGGGACTGACGTCATCTTCCTTAACTGTTCTCTCCTAATACAGAATGAGATCATGTTTATTTAGTTTTTATAGATTATAGATAGCCAGGGTAAGATCAGGTATATTTCAGCCATAGTGCTCACCTCCTTGCTCTCCAGCAGTTCCACAGTGATTTTGCCACCATCTCTGCTCTTGATTGTAGCCTTAAGATAAAGCTCTTTTTGATCAGGTACATAGCAAGCAGACTTTGCATCAAAGGGGTTGCTTTTAGCCTCAATTTTCTCCTTCTCAGGTTTAAGGAGGTATATGGCAGCTTTGCCATAAATGGCCATCTCCGCATCTGTAATCATGGTGGCGGCTTACTGAATACAATAAGAGAAATAAAATTACGCCTTGCAGTTGATTTTATTTTGTTCTATGTTGAATTTTGTTTATTTTAGTGCTAAAGTATGACAGGATGTTTCCATAATATGATGCAAATACATTTGAAAAACTACTGTGATTTTGTTTTATCACCACGGTTCTTATCCTAGCACCAAAATGAAAATGAAAATAACACTTACTGATTTGAAGCTTCTTTTACAAATTACAATTAAAATGGACAATTATCAATTAATTGAAAGTTAGATGTTAAATGTTAAGAATGACTTATAATGCTTAATATTAGAAATCAAATATATCTCATGTTTTGTTTCTCGCCAGGAACGGGATGAAATTTTTACACCCCTTGAAATGATAGAGCAGAATTACTTGCAGTTTCTCTGAGTTCAAATGTATTATCTCAAAATTAAGTAGAAAAATATTTCAGTCACACATAGTATACCCTCTTACCTCTGGCAAGAACCTCTCTGATCTCCTCTGCAGCCTTTGCTGCTCCCCTCAGGCTTATATTATATTCAGAGTGCACACTAAGCAGAATCCATTAAAGGCAAGCTCATACCTTTTGATTTATTTTGGGAGTCCAAATAAAAACGTAAATGACACCCTGAAGTGAATTGTTTTCTGGTTAAATGAACAAATGCCTATTTAAGTTACAGCATGTATTCTTTTTGTTACCCACAATTCCTTTTTTGGATAGTGACATCCCTTCAATTTAATGACCACATTCCAAAGTGGCATTCATGGCTTGGCATGGCTTGTAGACAAGTGTCAAGGGCAGCATATTAAGAAATATGCCTTAAGTCATTTTTATCTGTATTAGTATTCAAATTATTTAATCAATGTTGACTAAATATTGTCTCACAGTAGTTCTTGTCTGTGGTTTCCAGCGAATATTATTTTCCATATTTAAACTCCAAAGATTAGATGTAAACATCCCTTTAACTTCTGCATACTCACTATTCTTTTTTTTACATTACATTACATTGTAGTCCGTCGTTACTACTCAGTGGTTTTTATTTTTATGGTGATCGTCATTATAAAGTGTATTATGTCCTTTTCACCTACTGAATTATGCATGATTAAATGACAAACAGTAGTTTTCCCCCAATAGTTTATTGTGTGTCTATGTAAGGGTGTGTGAGTGAATGGTTGTGAAGACAGGTGTGCGATTAATTAATCGTTCATTTAATTTAAGGTTTAATTGACCCAGCTTCAAATTACTCTGCTTTGCCTTTGAAAAATAACTTGAAAACTTGCATTTTTACAAATGCCTTTATCATCTAAGAAAACAGACAAAGTCTTCGCTCAAACAAAGATTTATTTCATCTGCAGATGGAGAGAGTTATTTGTCACCCAGGGTAGTCCTGGATTCTGAAGTTCTCTCTGAATTCATCCTTTGCAGAGGACTTCTTATACTTTCAAAATGACCATTCACCTTATCAAACATGGGCAGAATCAACGCTTGGATGCTCATAAATCTGAAAAGAGTGAATGTTCTTCAACGTTTGAGCCGTACAATAAGACCCTGTATGAGTGTATGTGCTGTTACACACAGTGCTCCAATTTTAACTATGCACTTATTTAAATGCCCTGTATACCTGCAAAATTCACTTATATGGTAAATCATAAAAAGCACACCTTTCTTGTAGAATCTCAGCTTGTACTACTGAAACCTGAACCAGAACAAAAACCTGTGAGAAAGATTGATAAACCCAGACAAGACTCATCAGGAAGCATATGTTCCTGCACTGGCATAGCTGGAGCACATTCCACATTATTACAACATTTAGCAGAATACTTCTTTTGCTCAAAATATTTTGCTCAGTTTGTCCTTCTCCTGTAGCCAGCGTTGCTACCAGGAGGTTGAGGGTCGGAAGACCCAGGAGGAACTGTTTCATCCTCCTATGGCGGTGGTACTTGTCAGCAATGCGAGATGTGTGTCCATGTCACTTGGCCTTGGCCTTGGCTTTTGCATTCATGTTGCAGCTTTTGCATTTGTGTTGCGGCTTTTGCATTTGTGTTGCGGCTTTTGCGTTCGTGTTGCGGCTTTTGTGTTCGTGTTGCAGCCTTTGCGTTCGTGTTGCGGCTTTTGCATTCGTGTTGCGGCATTTGCATTCGTGTTGTGGCTTTTGCATTCGTGTTGACCCTTCTGGGCCACCGTAGAAATCATTGTCCATATAAAGAAAATAAAACAGTTTGATGTTAATGAACTTTAAACATACTGTAATCCAAATTAAAATTTATTTGCATAAATTTGCACAATTCACATTGATTCCACACAGCACAAAAGTAAAGGTACAAATGCTCTTTTAGTGGCATATTCGTCTCTATACTTTTTCTCCACACTCGGACAGTATGAAGCAATTTTGTGGGAAAATGAGGGTAAACAGAGCTAAAACTTAAATAAATCATTATTCTGAGCGGCCTGGATGTATACGTATTTGTTTTATTGCATTATAGAAGGACGTTTGCATTTTCTTAAGTTGCCAGCCTTATGTGAAACACAAAAAATTTTAGGTCAACCAAAATTCCCAGTGATATCCCACAGAGCTCACAGTCATTCATCCCGCATTTGGGGAATTTTATCACACAGTTTGCAAAACAAGTTGGCAAAAGCGTTGCTAGCCAGTTACAACCAGAGGTAGTATGTCGGTACAACAGAAAATCTCATGCACATGCTGCAAGCACAAATCAGGCTTGTGTTCAATTGAATACTATTGAAATGAAGTTGGTTGTGAAATCAGATGTCAAGGAACCCTCATATTTTAGAAGAGATAGTTCTGACAATTAGTCTGTTCATGAATGGACAGAGCTATTGGGGCGATAGCTAGAGAAAAAACGAATACCAGTTAAGGAGCTTGCCCAAGAGGCAATGTCAAAATTCTTAGGAAAGGCAACAGATATTGTCAAGGTAACCTCATGCAGTGATCTATCAAAAACCCAGAGATTATTACTAATGTACTCAAGCAGCACATTAGTGAGTTATGTATTTTTACTCTACCAGTAACAGGTAAACTTGCAATGGGATACTGGATTTGTCTAAGCTGTTGATGTCGTCGACGATTGTTTAAAAGGACAAGGTAGAAACACTGAAGACCCAAGCAAGGAAGTAGCCATGACGTTTGTGAAGCACTGCCCTGGTACAGTACTGTCAGGTATTTTTAAGTACAAAACCGCTGGAGGAATGTTGGAGACTGTTGGAGAGATATAGGAGTATAGGGCAGCGGTTTCCAACAGTCATCCAGAGGTTGACGGGGCGGGCTCAGGAATGGGTAGCGGCCGTCTGGAGAGGAGGTGGCTTCAGCACCTCCTCCTACAACACCTTCATCCAGCAGTTCCAGATGGTCTTCAATCACCCCGGGCAGGGATGAAAAAGTGGTACAAGACTGCTGAGACTGAAACAAGGTGCGAGCTCTGTCTGTGACTACTCCCTTGAATTCCGGATCTTGGACACAGATAACGGTTGGAATGAGGAGGCCCTCCTCACCGCGTTCCGGGAGGGACTTAACCCGGAGATGAAGACAGAGCTCGCCTGTCGGGATGCAGACCTAGGGTTGGAGGAGGTCATAACGCTGGCAATCTCCTTGGATCTTCACCTGAGGGAGAGATCAGGAGGATTCAGTTCAGCTCCACGGTCCTCAGCAACTCGCCGCTAGACCCTCCAACCCCGTCAATCACCTCCTGCCACAGTCGTCCCTGTTCCCGGAGAGCCCGCCCCAGAACCGATGCAACTGGGGGCGTCTCGGATGGAGCAACGGCAACAGCGACAACAGGCAGGGGATGTTTCTATTGTGGGAAAGCGGGACACTGGCATCGTCAATGTCCATTAAGGCCATCAACTGCATCCCTGACTCAGGTTTTGGATTTTCAATTGTCTAATCAGTTTGTCATTTCTTTGTCTGGTTTTGATCCTGTCCCCTCTGTTTGTGCCCTTATAGATTTGGGATCGGCTGAGAATTTTATTTCTCAGTCCCTCGTGTTTTCCCTGAAAATCCCTACACGCACCTTGGCCAAACCTGTCACGGTCCATGCCCTTGATGGACACCCCGTTTGTAACAACCCCCTTAGTTGCGTCACTGTACCCATTTCCCTCACCGTTCAGAACACCCACACTGAAGTTTGTACTTTTATTGTCCTGCCCCAATCTCACCACCAACTTATTTTAGGGATTCCCTGGTTACGTTTGCAATACCCCCAGATCAATTGGCAAGAGCACAAGATAGTATCCCAGTCCCCGTCCTGTCACACCACATGTTTAGGTCAACAGTTACCCCTACACTCCACATCCATTGAGAGCCCCCAGTCCTCCACACCTGTTGATATCCCCTCACAGTACACTGACCTCACAGACACGTTTTCAGTTTCAAGGGCAACCCGTCTTTCTCCGCACAGACGTTGGGATTGTGCAGTTGACCTGATTCCAGGAAAAACCCCTCCTCGGTCACGTATCTATCTGTTGTCCGAGTCAGAGAACCAGGCAATGGAGAAATACGTGTCCGTGGCCCTGGGGCAGGGGTTTATCAGGAAATCGCGCTCCCCCGCCTCCGCCAGTTTCTTTTTCATGAAGAAAAAGGACGGGCGTCTACGGTCGTGTACCGTGGGCTCAATGACGTCACGGTGATGTATACTTACCCACTACCCCTAATCCCAGCTACCATCGAGCGGCTTCGGGGATCCGCCTTCTTGACGAAGTTAGATCTCCGAAGCGTGTACAACTTCGTGCGCATCAGGGCGGGTGATGAGTGGAAGACGGCGTTTAGCACCGCATCCGATCATTATGAATATTTAGTTATGCCTTATGGCTTGGCAAACGCCCCCTCTGTGTTTCAGGACTTTGTAAATGATGTCCTATGGGACATGTTGAACCGGTTTGTGGTCGTCTATATTGACAACATTCTGATCTATTCTCGGTCTTTTGAGGACCACGTAAAGCATGTTAGACAAGTACTCACCCACCTGTTGGAGCACGGGTTGAACGTGAAGGTCGAGAAATGTGAGTTCCATAAAAAGGAACTCACGTTTCTCGGTCACCGCATCGACCAGGATGGGGTCTCCATGGAGGAGGCCAAAGTGGAGGCAGTGTCTGAGTGGCCAGAGCCCATGACAGTCAAGAACGTGCAACGGTTCCTGGGGTTCGTGAATTACTATGGACGATTCATTAAGAACTATAGTACAGTGGCTGCTCCTTTGACATCCCTTCTCCGAGGCTCTCCCAAAACACTCTTGTTTACTTCAGAGGCACGAATTGCCTTCAACAAACTAAAGAAAGCCTTTAGTACCGCTCCCATATTGCGGATGCCTGATCCTGAAAGGCAGTATACTGTGGAGATAGATGCCTCGGAGGTAGGGATCAGGGCAGTCCTGTCCCAACATCACGGCTTCCCCAGGAAATTACACCTCTGTGCTTTCTTTTCCAGGAAACTGACGGAGCCAGAGAGGAATTATGACATCGGCAACTGCGAGCTGCTTGCTGTGAAGGAGGCGTTGGAGGAGTGGCGCCACCTACTAGAAGGAGCCTGGGCAGCCTTTCGTGGTCCTCACTGATCACCGCAACCTGGAACACGTTAGAAACGCAAAAAGGTTAAATCCACGACAGGCACAATGGGCTTTGTTCTTTGCCAGATTCACCTTTAAGATCTTGTATCGCCCGGGTTCTTTGAACGGCAACACGGCTGTTTGGGGCCGAGAAGGAAGCCGGTGAACCTGAGCCCATACTGCCACCCCAGTTCTTCGCTGCCCCCTTACAGTGGAATCTGGACGAAGAAATAGCAGAGGCACTCGTGGGTATCACAGTCCCACCCGAGTGTCCTGCTGACAAAACCTTCGGTCCAGAGGGGTTGCGACAGAGGGTGGTAGAATGGGCCTACGTGACCCTGCGACTGGTCACCCGGGCGTTACGAGAACCCTGGAAGTTGTGGCACGAATGTACTGGTAGTCCTCCGCATCTCGGGATGTTCAGAACACAGTGCTTTCGTGCTCTGTCTGTGCAACTACGAAAAGCCCTCGTGTTCTCCCAGTGGGGAAATTAATGCCCCTGCCGGTACTGGACAGACCGTGGTCCCACTTAGCTGTGGATTTTGTCACGGATCTGCCGGCATCAAAAGGGTACACTACTGTCCTGGTTGTGGTTGATCGGTTCTCAAAGGGTTGTGGGTTTATCCCCTTTTGTTCTCTTCCCTCTGCTCGTCAGGTCGCGGATGCTCTGTTCCAGTCTGTGTTCTGGGTGTATGGTATCCCGGAGGACATCGTGTCTGACCGCGACTCCCAGTTCACATCAAGAGTGTGGAAGGCATTCCTGGGTCACCTGGGGTCCGCGGTCAGCCTGACCTCGGGGCACCACCGCCAGTCAAATGGTCAGGTGGAGCGGACCATCCAAAAGCTCGTCCGTTTCCTCCAGGCATACTGTCACAGCCGGCAACACGACTGGGCAGACTTCCTCGTCTGGGCAGAGTACGCCCAGAACTCCCTGGCGCCACTCTGCCACTGGCCTGACTCCTTTCGAGTGTGTGCTCGGGCGTCAACCCCCGCTCTGTCCGTGGGACCAGAACGTCACTGAGGCTCCAGGAGTGGCTGAATGGTTCCGTCAGGCTGAGCGGGTGTGGGAGGATGCACACACATCCATCCAGCAGGCAGTTCGTCGGTTTAAACACTGTGCTGACCGTTAACGGAGGCAGGCGTCTCCCATTTGGGAGGGTGACAGTGTTTGGCTTTCCACCAAAGACCTCCCTCAGAAATCCTTGTGCTAAGTTGTCCCCCCGTTTTACTGGTCCCTTTTTAGTTCTAAAACAAGTTAACCCCATTTCCTTTAAACTTCAGTTGCCTCTTGATTTAAAAGTTCACTCTGTCTTTCATGTGTCTCTCCATCAATGGTACTCCTGCCAACCGCGTGCTCTCATTGCTCGACTGACGTCGGCACAGAAGTGGGCTGGAGTACCTGATGGATTGGGAGGGTTACGGGCCCGAGGAGAGGAGTTGGGTTCCGGCTCATGACATCCTCAGCCAGGAGCTAAGGGATAAATTCCACGCTGCATGACCGGATCGCTCGGCCCCTCGTCCTCGGGGTCGGCATCCACGTCAGCCGTCGCTCCTGCTCACCGTCGGGAGGTGATGTGTCCCTCAGAATCTCCAGGAGGGGATTCGGCCTGGAGAAGTGGGTACTGTGACGGTCACATCGCTCTCTCTCCGTAGATTCCGCTCCCCGTCTCCCGAGTACAGATTTCCATGTTTTCTTCCGTGTTTCTCTGTGTTCCTTTTCACCTCCTGTGCTCCCTTCCTCCCTTTCCCCTTGTTTCACTTCTGGGTTTTCCCGTGTTCCGTTTCACCTCCTGTGCTCCCTTCCTCCCTTTCCCCCTTGATCCCTATCTAGTCTCCGTGTTCCGTTTGTATCGCGTCCCATTGTTATTAGTCTCACCTGTGTCTCGTTTATGTTCCCTTATTTAAGCCCCAGCCGATCCCTCCCACGTTGAGTCTGTATTTGTCTCCTTATGGCGTTTGGTTGTTTTCATGTTACCTGGTTTGATTCCTTGTTCTTAACCACACCGTGACAATAATATACTATATATGAAATATATCCGCCGAATTAACACGTTAATTTTATTTAATTAATTATAAAAAAACAGCGGCTAATAAAATGCTGATAAATTGCACCATGTGACTTTGAGCACCCGGCCCAGCCCGTTCTGGCTACAGGTGCTCTGTAAAATGAAGACGAGAACGCCCTGTTTGGAGCAGTAAGTGGGAAGTTTAAGTTTAAAAATGGACAGATGGCTCGGTTGAGAGGAGTATATAAGGATTTTTTGTGTCTAATACCAATGGGAGATGATCATTTGTGAGAAAGAGATCTTATGTGTACCGGAATTGCTTGTGCTTGGAAAACAGAATTTAAAAAGAAGTGAAGTAATAACCTGTGCTGTGATTAATAGGACATTTTCATGAATATTATGCCTCTCACTCTTCCACTTAGGTGACCTTATTTAGTGCAACATATTTGCAAAGTAAATTTAGACCCAAGAATATTACTTCGCTACTTTGGAAAACCCCTGTTACTGAGTAAAAAAATAAAAATGGGAAAAAATATTCAGTTATTTTTCAACTGAAAGGACATTGCGTGGGCGTAAGCGCGCTACAAATGTGTCATGCCAAAAGCATCGACTCTAAGAGCTTTTTTGTGATGCTCTCAGTGGCTCATCTCCTCTGAAGGCAGAACTTTGTTAAAGGATAATACTATTATGTGAAAACAGAGAGGGCAACAGACACGACAGTGGAGCCTCTGTTCCCTCAGTCAGTGAGTGAGACAGTAGACAGCGGAGAGGAGGACAGTGCAAGAACACAAAAACACGTGAACAGCGTGAAAACGAAGCAGCATCTGGCTGCAGTTTAAAGGTATTGGGAATAGCAGAGCAGAGTGCCTTCACTGTAAAATGAACATGACAGTAAGAGCAGGATCCACCACAAACCTGCACAGAGATAAGAACTGTCCACCTCTCAGTGCAGTTGGACAGACTGTATGTTTACTGAGTTTGGTTTTGTTTCTCTTCTGTGAATTTGTTTGCAGGGTTAAATTAAAATGAAAAGTTTGATTAAAATATTAAACAAAAGTAAGAATGCTAGAAAACATGCACCAAATTGGGCAATTTTAAGGCTTCTCATAAAAACACTTAATGCAAAAGGGTTTATCCACACACAAAGCATTCACCTATGCCATGGCGCCCTTCGTTGACTGCAGCACACTGCTTCGCTTGGTGAATGGGTTAAATGGGTTTTTCACACTGTACTATGCTGTGTTCAAGCGTGACTATAAGGGTTAATAAATTAAATT
>JBBJLR010083348.1:0-10593 GCA_037577145.1 Brachypetersius gabonensis | reverse complement strand
TATATAATGTGTATATGTTGTGTGTGTGTGTAGATATGTATACACAACGGTACATCTATTTAAGATTATACAAACCATAATGTAATCATTAATGTAGTTAGTAAAAGTATCGGCAGTGCTTCTTCATGTGAGTGGCTTAAAATGGTACATTAAAGATTGGCAGTGGTATTTTTTAGAAGATTTGTGATCAGTTAACATACACTGGTACATTTCATGCCCAATTAATCAGATATACCTACAAGTGCACTTTTATACTGTAGTTTATAATTACTGATTGTCTAGTGGTTGCCTTCAGTACTTGGCCGGATTGAGAACAGTCCATAATATAACACTGCACTTGAATCAAAGCATGTCTGATCAGATTTTAAATTTGTTTTTGCTTTTTTAGAATTCCATACATTTTATTTATTTTTAGCATTATTTTTTTCATTTTATAGCTTACTTCCATAATGAACCTGAAAAATGCATAGTGGTTTTCCATATGCATACAATGATTTTGAACAAAGTAGCCGTATCTAATAAAGTCATCAGTGTCACAGCAGGACAATTGTCTGATACATGCTAGCATTTCAGTGTCTGTGCTGTGCTGTCAATGGGCCTCCATTCAGATAATAGGTGGTCTTTCCACTAATGGATGGCTTAGAGATGGACTAATAGGTTGGGCTGCAGTCAGTAATTATAAAACTAATTTTAAACCTTAGTGCATCTGTAAGTATATGATAAAATGGCCACTGATTTTAAGTACCATGTAGGAAAACCAAAAAACTGGAAACCGAGAGCCAAATGTATTCATGGGCAGAGCTGCAAAGCAAAATGTGTCTTGATGCAAGTACAATATGTATTTGCAATGTGTCTAAATTTAATATTACATTTACTAAGACTGTAGCTTCGCCCACTAACTGTTTACTATTGAGGTGCAAAAAAACACCTGTAACAAAACAAGAAATTAATCTGAGGGACTTTGACTAGAGCCACATTGTGATGGCTATACGACTGGGTCAGAGCCTGGGTTTCTGACATGCATGTTTAGTAGCGGTGGTTTAAGGAAGGACACCCAGTGAACCGGTGGCAGGCTCATGGTTGTATGGGAAGTGAAGGCTAGCCTGTCTGGTCCAATCTCACTGAAGAGCTACTGTTGCACAAATTGCTGAAAATGGTAGAAAAGTTTCAGAACACAAAATTCATCACAGCTTGCTGTGTATTGGACTACCTCTGTAAGCACCAGTACTGGACTCTGGAAGAAGGTGGCTGGTTGGTTGTATCCTGTCGCCTAAATGGGTCTGGCTTTGGCAGTGATGCTCTGGGCAATATTCTGCTGGGAAAGCTTAGGTCCTGGCATCCATGTGGATGTTAATTTGGCATGTATCACGTACTAAAACATTTTTGCAGACCATTCATGTACCAGTATTCTCTAATGGCAGTGGCCTAATAATGCCCCCCTTTGCTCTGAAAAAGTGTTCAGATTAAAAATGTAGCGGAGCTTTAAGTGATTTGGAAGCATTTACACTCTGATTGTTGATAGAATCATATGACTGAGGAGAAAATTGGGAAAATGTGTTATCAGCGATGCATTCAATGTCTCCTCCACTGAAGATGTGTATAATTTCTACATTTTTGCACATCCCTCCTTCATATGCATGAAGGAAAGAATCTCATTTTGCATGTGCAAAGCCCATAAAGTGTACAATTGCTCTCATGCCCCAGTGTCACACATCACGTATTGCGAGAAAATGTCCAATTTGTATCTTTGGTGCAAAAGGCTTAGTACATTGGGTCTTTAGTATGTTTTCTCCAATATGCTTAGGATTTATAGCTTGAGTTAATCGATGCAGCATCATAACTGACTGATCTGTTACACCACGCTAAAAAATATGTCATGCGGATATCATTAAGGTTTAATATTAGCCTAGTCATTTTGGTACCTGGGCTTAATGGAAATGTGTTTGTTTCTTTGTTTGACGTTTGTATATCAGTGTAAATCAAATACATTACTTCAGAGATTATCAGAGAGAAGACAGAAGAAAACAATAAAAAAAACACTAGGTCCAGAGTAGGCCTGTCTGTTTTTTTGGTATAATGTTCAGATTGAAAACACTTCTCAGCACAAAAATATTTGCTGTCCCATATTCAGTCCTAAAGAGAGCAGCCCTAATCTGGACCAAATGGAAATGCTAGACAATGAAACAAATAATGTCTGTTGTGAGCTTTGACCCACAGCAAACACACGCCATCAGCACAGCCACAGAAACAACGGCGACATGGATGGGGTGGACACACAGCCAAGAGTTCATAAGGTTGAAAAGGACGCAGACATAGATCAGACAGCCGACAGACATAGAGACGGGACAGAGTTCCACATGCACGCGCTCGCTCTCTCTCTCTCTCACTCTGAGGAGTAATGGGGTGGTACCTGCAATGGGCTTCCACTCTGACTGACTGAGGGTTCAGGGGCGTGCCTTTGGGGGGTTCCTAATGGTGAGGGGACTCCTGATGTCGAGGCAGAGCGACCAAGCTTACATGCAGCTTTTGGTTCTGGTGAGAGAGAAAAAGAGACATGTCTGTTAAATCATTGGGCATTGTCACAGTTTCAAATGGCCCCGACCTCTGAATCACCACATTCTAGCTATATATGAACATGTCAAATGACCTCAGACCCCCTCTATACCAACCCAAAAGCAAACTAACCACCTCTCAAGGTGATCTCAGGACGGTTTGGTTTGCTGTCCGCTTGAAAATCTAAATGACTCTTTGTGTTTTGTTTTACAGTTCGTTTTACAGAACATGTAACACAAACTTGAGTGCTTTTCTAAAACAGTGATTAAGTGTAAAAGTTTGTTTTATATGTTTTGTCAATTATCTACGCAAAAATAAGTTCACGCACCTACAGAAAACAAACTTCCTTTTAACATATGAGACAAAGGCACATTAAATGTGGGCTGTCCCAAAGTTATGAAGGAGTATGATAGATAATTTGAGTACGACATCTATTATATAGAATATAATATGTTATAACAGATCTAGTTGATTATATGTAATAGACATATGATCTATTATAAATTATACGTTCAATATATTAATAAATTATGTAAACTGTTTCCACAGTTATTGCAAAAAGTCTCCAGATTTGTGACAGGGAGTTTTCTCTCTTTTGCATGTGATGGGCACCATTACAGAACTCAGTATGTAAAAATGGGTTTACATGAATAAACAAACCTTTACTCACTGACTGAAGCTAGCCGTGCCCCTTACCTGAGGCTCCGCCCCCAAGCATGGTGGTTGGACTGACAGAGGAGCGACCCAGACGTGTGGGCGTGGTAGATTGTCCTGAGGGCGTGTCCCACTCCTGCGCTTTTGGAGAGGAGCTGCGAAAAGCACGATCCTTACTGTCTATACTGTGGCTCCTGACCTTCCCCTCAACTACACACACACACACACATACACACAAACAGAACAGTATTTAAATCATGATGCTTCATGCTTTTAGTTTTAGCTGTATATTTATTTATATATATATATATATATATATATGTGTATGTATGTATGTATGTATGTATATACACTACCGTTCAAAAGTTTGGGTCACCCAGACAATTTTATGTTTTCCATGAAAAGTCACTTTTATTTACCACATGAGTTGGAAAATGAATAGAAAATATAGTAAAGACATTGACAATGTTAGAAATAATGACATTTATTTGAAATAATTGTTTCCTTCAAACTTCCCTTTCGTCAAAGAATCCTCCATTTGCAGCAATTACAGCATTGCAGACCTTTGGCATTCTAGCTGTTAATTTGTTGAGGTAATCTGGAGAAATTTCACCCCACACTTCTAGAAGCCCCTCCCACAAGTTGCTTTGGCTGGATGGGCACTTCTTGCGTACCATACGGTCAAGCTGCTCCCACAACAGCTCAACGGGGTTTAGATCTGGGGACTGCGCTGGCCACTCCATTACAGATAGAACACCAGCTGCCTGCTTCTTCTGTAAATAGTTCTTGCACAAGTTGGAGGTGTGCTTTGGGTCATTGTCCTGTTGTAGGATGAAATTGGCTCCAATCGCTGTCCACAGGGTTTGGCATGGCGTTGCAAAATGGAGTGATAGCCTCCTTTATTCAAAACCCCTTTCACCCTGAACAAATCTCCCACCTTACCAGCACCACAGCAACCCCAGACCATCACGTTACCTCCACCTTGCTTGACAGATGGCGTCAGGCACTCTTCCAGCACCTTTTCAGTTGTTCTGCGGCTCACAAATGTTCTTCTGTGTGATCCAAACACCTCAAACTTCGATTCGTCCGTCCATAACACTCTGTCCAATGTCTGTGTTCTTTTGCCCATTTTAATCTTTTACATTTATTGGCCAGTCTCAGATATGGCTTTTTCTTTGCCACTCTGCACTGAAGGCCAGAATCCCGGAGGCGCCTCTTCACTGTAGATGTTGACACTGGCATTTTGCGGGTACTATTTAATGAAGCTGCTAGTTGAGGAAATGTGAGGCGTCTATTTCTCAAACTAGAGACTCTAATGTACTTATCTTCTTGCTCAGTTGAGCAGCGGCGCCTCCCACTTCTCTTTCTACTCTCTTTAGATCCTGTTTGTGTTGTTCTCTGAAGAGAGTAGTACACACCGTTGTAGGAAATCTTCAGTTTCTTGGCAATTTCTCGCATGGAATAGCCTTCATTTCTAAGAACAAGAATAGACTGTTGAGTTTCACATGAAAGTTCTCTTTTTCTGGCCATTTCGAGCGTTTTATCAACCCCACAAATGTGATGCTCCAGATACTCAACCTGCTTAAAGGAAGGTCAGTTTTATAGCTTCTCTAACCAGCTAAACTGTTTTCAGCTGTGCTAATGATTGCACAAGGGCTTTCTAATTATCCATTAGCCTTCTGATGATTACAATGATCAAATGAGCAAACACACTGCACCATTAGAACACTGGAGTGATAGTTGCTGGATATGGACCACTATACACCTATGTAGATATTGCACCAAAAACCAGACATTTGCAGCTAGAATAGTCATTTACCACATTAACAATGCATAGAGTGTATTTCTGATTAGTTTAAAGTTCTCTTCATTGAAAAAAAAATTTGTTTTTCTTCCAAAAGCAAGGACATTTCGAAGTGACCCCAAACTTTGGAACAGTAGTGTATGTCATTTTCCGTCTAATTTTAAATTGCTGGTTGAATAAAATCAACTTTAAGTGAAAATCTGCCTGGGGTATGAATAATTTTGAGGCTCACTGTAGCTAACTTTTCTTCTTCATTTTGTTTTATTGAGTTACATTTACAGAATTGAAGAAAAAAATCTAACAAAAATGGTTGTCATGACAATGAAATTGTAATTTTACTACAGCAACTTTAGAGTGTGTTTTGTGTCCTTCAAGCTCATCTTGGATGATGATCTTTTTAAGGACTTGCTTGGTTAGACAAAGGCATGCACACTTCTGCAATATTCTACTGCTGTACAACACCTGCCTCAGCTTGTTGTATTAAAGAGCCCATATCTTTCATTTTCTGTATTTTAATATTTTTCCACCTGGTGTCCCTTATGTCTGTAAAGGTTTAAGAACCAAAAGCAGCTGCATGGGAGTGGGTGGGACTAAGATATTGTAGGCTGATTTAGCAGATGTTCTGTAGATGGTTTTTGTCACATAGCAAAACGAGCGGATTTAAAACAGGCTATGTATGGACTGCAACTACTTAACAGAACTGGGATTTTTCCATGATATGGGCCCATTAATGTACCATTAACACAAGCACAGAAAAAGGCAAGTGCACAATGGAACATATCACTAAGTGACAGTATATGCTGGGTAACGGACCGAGGAGTGTTTCCAGTATCGAATAATTTCTTCCAGGTCTGTGGCGGGGTTGAACAGAAAGTGCTCCCTCCACTCGTTCCAGTCCACAGTCATGGTACCGTCAATGTCGATGCTGCGAGGAGATTAAGAGGATAATGTTCTCAAACCACTACAAAGAAGAATGTGTTCACTACTTTAGTGGCTTTCCTTCTCAGACACACTTGATTCATCAACAGGTAATGACTTAAAACCAATATGTCACCAGCATGGCCACTCACAGTAAAATCACTTGTGGTAAACAAATTTCAACAGGAAACATTAAATCCACACATTTACATTCTGTAATTATTTAAACATCATAGCAACCACATAACTTGCATATTATAATTTAGAATTATAGTTGCTACAACAACTAGGGATGTACCTTTTTGTTAATTGTTAATTTTTGTTAATGAATGCCGATATTGTACTTTCTTGGTGTGCTATCTGATACTGATGCTACTAGGTAAACATTTACTGAATGTATAAACTGGGACTTCATCTGTCTGTATTAGCTTTAAAAAAAATGCTTTATATGCAGATCTTAGCCAAGTTGCTCTTATGGATTACAATATTCATTTGAAATATCCGTAATATATCTAATTTACAATTCATTTCCAACAATAATGGCATTGAGGTTACAGATTAAGAGATTATAACTCAATCTCCTCAGAAGATGTGAGTGTTTTCCCAAAAAATGCAATACATACACATACAGAACATCATAAATCCTTAGCAACTACAGCTGCATTGTGGAGAGCACACTGACCAGCTGCATCACTGCATGGTACGGCAGCACTACTGCTATGGACCGCAAACGTCTGCAAAGAGTAATACCAACTGCAGAGAAGATCATCAGGACTCCTCTCTGCAGAACATCTACAAATGCAGAGTCTATAGGAGAGCTGCCTCCACCCTCAAAGACCCCATACACCCCCAACACAAACTGTTTACACTCCTGCCCTCAGGACGAAGGTTCAGAAGTGTGAAATCTAGAACCTCCCAACTCAACAACTCCTTCTTCCCCACTGCCATCAGACTTCTGAGCAGCTGACTGTAATTTTGCACATTAAGCTCCTTTGCACATCATCTACCTCGTACTGTAATCTCTGCTCCTTTGCATATTTCCTATGCACAATTAATATTATCCACATCTGCACATCACACTTAACTTAATGTTATTTTTATTTTGATGTCTTATTCTATATATTCTTATTTTATTTAAAACTAAATTGCTTAACCTAACCTCGGCATTTGTGTGTGGACGGCAAAGACAGAATTTCATTGCATAGAGAAATGTAATTTCTACTGTACACATGACAGTATACATTTTGACTGAATCTTGAAATATCACGTCGGTGTCCAGGCGACCAACCTCTTTAGGATTTTCAGAGCGGCCTCTGTTGATATGACCATTCCCAGTTCGGCCAGGGACTGTTTGATCTCACGGGCATCCAGACGGCCTGAAAGCAGACAGGGAGTGATAGGACAGCTCCAAACATTTTGCTATTATTGTTTAATTAAGAGGCACAGAGCCTAATGCGATCAAACCAGCAGTAAACCAGAGTAGCGGGGTTTTTCTGAATTAAGTAGGCATGCCGAGTTAAGGTGAGTGCTCTAATAACCTTAAAATAGAAACATTACCATGTTACATAAGGTGTGTTTTCAGGCACTCCTTTTTGTTGCTGTAATGAAAAATGTATTACAATTATTATGAATTGCCACAAAACCCTGATTCCTTTTTTGGAACTTTTTTTCTGTTCTGTTTCATTTTTTCCATTTGCCATATATGTGTTGTTATTTTTTAACATTGTTTACTGGGCTTTACAGAGGCATGACTGCCAACATAACATCTATTACAAGTTACAGATACACCATATATGCCTTGTGTTGAACTGACGTATAAATATCATCCAAGATTTTGTTATATTAACTTACATTAAAGTTAAGACGTAAGTCTATTGTTTACATTGCATTTCTAATCATTCAGGCAATTGGCCCTACTAGAAACCCAAGGAGTGTGAACCATACTACCATCATTGTTCTTGTCCAAGCTTTTGAAAGTGAGCCACAGTTTTTTCTCGTGCTCCTTCAGGTATCTGGTGAACTCGCTAAAGTCAAGTGTGCCGTCCTTGTTTCGGTCCCCACTTGTGACTATTTCCTGTTGAGAAATGAACACAAAACCGAGGAACTGTAAAACTGAGGGTGCAGAAAGTCACTCTTTGTTGATGCTTGACAAAAAACAAGCGTCCGACAGCATGAATCTGTAGCACAAGTTTTTTGGCCTAATGGCCCTGCAATCAGAAGAATGTGGGTTTGATTCCCAACTGCTAGTGTCACCACTGAGGTGCCATTGAGCAAGGTACCATCCCCACACACTGCTCCCTGGGCGCCCTTCATTGGCAGCAGCCAGCTGCTTTACTTGGTTAATAGGTTAAATACAGAGAAAGAATGTCATATTGTTCACACTGTGCTGTGGTGTGTTTATGCGGGACTATACGGGTTAATACATTAAATTAAATTAAAATGGCCTTAGTTAATACAGACTGGTGTTATAGCCTGGCGGACATATTCCATTATGTGAATTGACCGTACCGAACATGTCTTTACAATTAGATAATTGATTGATCCCCACAAGGAGGAATTTTTTGAGACAACTATTGTAATATCTGACTATTGGACATCACAAATGTTGGAGATTTTGAAGCTCATGTATTTTCATATTTATCCTTCATTGTATTCTAATTTACTACTGACCTTACACCACACACTTCATGTAGAGAATCAGATCAAATATCATATCAAACATCACAAAAATGTTTTATTAGGCATCATATGTCATGACCCTGCATTCAGCTTTGTGCTATGAAGGTTGTTTTACACATTATGTCAAACATTACATCATGTCTGTTAGAGCCTGTATTACACATTATAAGATAGCACACTGGTTCACACAGGTTAGATCTTAGATATTATAGCCCGCTGCTCTTAGATGTCATATGCTACCTACCTTATATTAGACATGTCAGATATATTCCACTGTCCATTACATTACATACATATTATACACTTTAAACCTTATAGTAGATGAATAGACATTTTATTCAACTACATAATATGTTATATTATGTGCTATATACCTTATATATTATATGTAATAGACATTATATTCCACTGATCCTATATGACATATGCTATATATTAGATATGACATTATATTCCACTACCTCTATATGACATTAGATGCTACAGATGTATGTGACGTTGTCTTATACACTTCATACCTTCTATTAGATATATTAGACAATACATTTGACTGTCTCTTATGAGTTTATATTACTCACTCCACATAATCCTTACTAGGTTTGCAGGTACCCGGAGCCTATTCCGTGTCAATGGGACTCCTGGGCGCATATTATATGATATATATATATATATATATACACACTACCTCTATGTTTAGATGCTATATACCTTACACTAGATATTTTACACAGCACTTATATAACATTAGATACTATATACCTTATAGTGGATATGTATGACACTGCACCTATATATACTATATATTATATTTGATATAGATGTAGACATAATATTCCACTGTCCCATATCAGGTTATAGTTGCTACGTGCGTTATATCAGATACATTAGACATCATATTCCAAGGGTCTAACATGATCCTCTCCACTGAAATGCAACCTGCTCTGCGTCGTACAACCACGTGATCCTTATGAACGAACCGCATACTCTAATGGTTAGTAAATCCCACATAAAACGAGATTAATGCACAGCATTACTACAGATCCAGCTGGACTGGATCAAGCGTACGGATGGATGGGGAGGCGGTTCAGTACCTGAGCTGCTCCTGTCCGGAGAGAAAGGCCCATGGCTATGAGGCCTGCTCGGAGCTCGGCCACGTCCAGCTTCCCGTCTCTGTTCGTGTCGAGCTTCTCGAAAAGCTTCTCGTAGCTCTCCTCATCCCAGCTGCCCCCCGCGTTGGGACCCATTCTGAGCCGTCGCCTCCCTGGGGGTGGAGGTGCTCCTGTTGTCCTGTTATGCAGAAATAGAAGGCCCGGACAGTTCTAAGAAGGCCGATGCATGAATCCACCAAGGTGAAGACAGCTTTTTTAAATGTAGTGGAAACGATGTGTTGGAGAAAAGGCTGCAAACCCGCAGGAGCAGGTCAGCCCAGGCTGCTCTAGCGGGGCGGGGCTTATTGCTGACCACGCCCACTGCGGCGTGTCATTCAGACAGAATGGACCAATAGTGGAGCCGTATCTTTATTCATCGCTTATGAAGCCGAGGGAAGGCAAAAACTACATGAAATACAAAGTAATATCCTTGTAATAATCCTGAGCACAACATTGATACATTTAAAATGTATTGTAATTTTTGCAGTTTTATTTTCTGTAATTTATTATGATATTTATATATTTAAGCCCACATGTACTGGTTTTCACTGTAAAACTGAAAACTGGTACATGGGGGTATCAAAAAAGTTTAAAAGTCAATGCATAACTATTGTGTTGCATTAATGTGTGTGTGTGTGTGTGTGTGTGTGTGTGCATCAGAAGGTTTTAACTGCTATGCTCGTTTCCCCCACTTTTTTGTCTTATTAGGAAAACGGAACATATTTGCTTTGTGTTAGAACATGATAAAATAATATACTACCGGTGTTGTGCAAGTTACTTCCAAACTGTAATACATTACAGATTACTTGTTACAGTCATTTAAAAGTAATCCCTTAC
>JBBJLR010083298.1:0-10594 GCA_037577145.1 Brachypetersius gabonensis | reverse complement strand
TGTACATATACACTTTTGTTCATGATTGCTATGTGTTGTAGCTGGATGCTCAGACCCCCCAAAGCTGTGCTGCCTGGGAACTAACAATTCATGCAATAGAGGCTGCTTCTGTGATGAGATCTGCCTGAAGGCTGGGGACTGCTGCTCGGACTACGTACAAACCTGCACAGGTCCAGACACTTACAATCTCAACCTCCTCTATTTCCACAGGATAGTATTAAACATCAGCAGCCACAGTCAGATCTGCTCACAGCATCACAGATTAAACATATTCACACTCTCTGACATTGTTACTGTTACTGGACCGTAATCTGCAAACACAACCAAACAAATGCTTTAATGTTCATATCAAAGTCATGGTCTTATAATTATAGTCATTATAGGAACATTTCCAATCTGAAAACCCTGAAGTTTTGATCTGTAATCAATGAAACTCTACCCTACCTGATTATTCCATCACATTAAATAAAATGGGCTGCTGATATTTTATGCTATGTAGTTTTAAAATCCAGTCGGTGGCTTAAGTTTGTTTGCCTGTGTTGTTATTTGAGTTGTATCTAGTCATTTGTTGGTATAAAATTTCAGGTATATATTTCTGGAGTTAATGTTTCAGTTGTTGATCAGTATTTTCTTAAAGAAAGTTAATCTTTCCTTTAAAACTACAGTTACTTCAACAACAGCACTAACGTCTACAACACAAACCACCTTAATGAGCTCTGGTAAGTTAAATAACACACATTATTGCATCATACTAACCTTTTTTTTTTTTAATTAAACTTTTTATGCATAAAAGTATAAGTTAGCAATTAGACAGTAATTATTATCATCATTATCATTATTAATTATTAAAGTATTTCCTACTTAAATTAAATACTTAAAACTTCAAATTACACTTTAAAGTAAATCAAGTTGTAAATGTTAAAAACGTTACAAACTCAAACAGCACACAGATCTTGTCTTATTATACTAATAATGATATTAATTAAATTATACAAGAAAGAAATTGCAGTTTTAATTGTGTTTTTCCAGAGGAAACTCCACTTACTACCAAGACAATTTGAATTAAGCCAGTTTAATTCAATTACTACACTCACTACTTTTTTAGCATGTTGTCATTTGTTGAAATACAATATAGTTATTGAGTCATGACCCGTAATCAGTTAATGAAAACCTTTCCTGTGAAACCACAGCTAGTTCACCAAGTACAGCAGCTTCAACAAGTACAGCAGCTTCAATAAGTACAGCAACGTCTGCACCATGGACCACCGTTGACCAACAGACTACATCCATGAATGCCACTACTTTGCCACTTCAGACATCTGTGACTTCTAAAGATATCTCAAGTAAGCTATGAACAGGGATTGTTTTGTCCAACTGTTTAAACTATAAAAATATAAATCAAATAATTAAAGAATTAACTAATGACTGGTGCTGGGTGAGTCCTACTGCCAAGTACTATGATCCCCAGAGAACATTACACCAATCTCTACTGTATCCATAGCCAGCACCAGAACTGGATCTACAACTACACAGAGTCCACATCCCCTCACCACTGATCACGCATCCTCCACCAGAGCAGAGACCACAGATCAGACTTCACATCAGACACCCACAACAGACATGAAGACGACCAAGCAGAGAGGTACCATCAGAGTAAACTCTTATGTAATGTGATCAGACGTTTTTAATAATAAAACTTAGAGAATTCAAAAAATAGAGACCTGAACAATGGCCAAATACCAATGTCTCTGAACTCTGATGGCCATTTTGAGAATAATAAGTTAGCTACCTAGTCAAATATTTATTTTCCTGTATTTTCTGATAGAAAGGTTAAGATGGAATGGAGGTACAGAATGATACAACTATTAAATTTACACAAAGGTGGAAAGTTTTTTGTATTAGTAGATAGTAGATTCTTATTAGATGGTTTACAGTGCTGCACTGGATGGTTTACAGTTGCAGTCAATAATAATAATAATAATAATAATAATAATAATAATAATAATAATAATAATAATAATAATAATAATGAGAAGAAGAAGAGGAAGTAATTACAATTTTTATTTATATGTAAATTATAAACAGTTGAGACACAAAACAAGAAACAGCAAATTAACAGACAGTAGTAGACAAAAACCTCAAACAGTCTAGTATACAGCAGCATATAATACAGTAGCAAGACAGAACAAACAGAAAGCAGGATCAAGGTGAGACTTAACACTGAGAGAAAAAATAAATTTTTAGTTTCGAAGGAAGCAAGAGACAAAGCATGTGAATATTCTGAGGGAGAGAGTTCCATAGTTTGGAATCCACAGCACTAAAAGATCTGCCACACATTGAAGACATTGAAGAAAATTTGTGGCCAAATCAGTACCAAATGAATGTAAAAATTGGGTAAAAGTACAAAAGTGAATCAATTCAGTGAGGTTTAAAGAAAATGAGAAGTAGCTTAAACTGAATATGGTATAATATAGGAAATCAGTAAGGTACACTTTTCAAAGTTTTCTTTAAGACTTTTTTCCTCCAGAGGGCAGCAGACACATGAAAGTTACAGTCATCACTCCTTAAGTTACAGTAAAATTCGCCTTCTACTTATTTAGTACACTGTATGTCTAAGAACTCTTGTAAAAATTGAAGTACAACAAAAATTCATGTACATTTTTTTTTTACAATATTTATCCCATGATTAGAGTAAAATCTTTGAAATATTTACGAGTTCCAGAATTTGGTAAATTTCCCCTTCGGCTTTATTGACAGCGTGCCTCTAACTATACAATTTTATGCAAAATCCATGAATTAGAAGGCGAGGGCCATCTGAATACACACTTTTGTGAGAGTAATGAAGATTAAAATGCACTTTTTTCTTTTAAGAGCCATAACATGGTCAGTGTCACAAGTTTGTTAAATGTGACCTGGAAAATGTTCGTCCTGTGTACTCTTTCTTTATTTTACCGATACATAACTGTTCTTTGTTTCATGTTTTTAAATTTGTAAAATTTTCTGTAATATTTGCAAAAAATTTCAAAAATCGCAGATTTCCAATGTAGTATCAAACGGCCCCATTAAAACCAATACAAAAGTGTTAAGCACTGCATAAACTGAAAACAAGTGCAGTTTTTTTTATCTATTTTTTCTCATTGTTGACTTTTTCATATTAGAAACTGCGTTCAGCTGATTCAGATAAAGTAGAAAAATAACTATGAAAAACAGCTTCAAACTGTAAAATGTGAATATTTATAGATACATTTAGTTTGTATATATTATTATATTTATAATTTATACTTTTGTGAATTAATTCTGTTTTCTAATTACACAGCCTTAGGAATGAGTCAGGTTTATTTTACTGCATGCTGAACGTGTATAACAGTGTATGTGACGAATAAACACCTTGATCTTGACGTAATACATGGGTTTGTCCACATAAAACACACATAGACCCAAACTTCTCTTCTCATTAACAAATAACACTGATTCAAGCTCTGTGGAACAAAACTTTATTCATTTAATTAAAACTTAAAACTGAATGTTGTAGACACTTTCATCTGTCTGGAGCTCCATTACAACAAAACTGATCTAAAATCCCATTGTTTTACTTCTAGTGAAGATGAGAGTTGCTGTAAACATAAAGATGCTAACATATGGAACAAATGATGAAGTGACACTGGAAATCCTGCAGAATGTGAGTGATCTCTTCTCATTACTTTATAACAAGAGAAAAACAAATTATAAAGCAGCTGAGGAGAGTGTTTTAACAGCAGAGAGGAACTTAGAGAGGAACAGTTATGTAGAATGATTAAATGTTTGACATCATCAATTAATAAAAAAAAAAAAATGAAAATAAATGTTTTGCTCTGATTTCAGTTTACTCAGCAGGTGGAGGAGATGTTAAGGAAGCAGGAGAGTAATGACTCCACACTGAGGATCATACAAATCAAGCAGAAACCAAAAAACACTTAAATACTTCACCACAGACAGAATATATATACATACATATACAGTATATACATATATATATGCTACATTACCACTGCTACCTGTGTTTTTGTGTGAGCTCATTGTAGATTTGAGGCAAGACAAATCTTTGACCTCACAACAATTTCATTCTTTAGGGAATGAATCTGTGCTCAAATCTTAAATTTGTTCCAGTTCAGTTTTTTTTTATTTGATTATTTACCAAACACACCAATATGACCTGTTTACTCATTTACTGTGAATTGTATTTTGTAAACATTATTGAATAGTACCATCAGTTTTAATCAATTAAAATACTGACGCAGCTGAATCGCCACTTTCATATTCATGTATTTTGATTCACTTATCCATAATGAAAGACTGATCATGGCAGTAAAAGTACACACTGCTCTGTGCTAATTATAGAAAGTTTAATTACCCTTTAAAGCCACTGCGTTCTGGATGAAAATGTTCACATGAAAGTATTGTATACATGTTTTATGTGTTTCAGTTTACTTCGTTTTGACAGGTGTGAACACCCCATACAGAAGAATGGTGGTCTGCCAAAACTCACGGGTGACAGAACCCTTCCAACCCAACCCTGGTTCAGTTCCCCATGGACACGCATATTTATGGTGGTCCACACCAAGCACTTCAGCGCTGAATCGTCTGCATAATCTGCCTGTATTTTACCATTTTACTCTTAATAGATTTTTGATAGACTGTTGATAGGCTTGTAGCACAAATTGCTGCTAATAGCAGCTCTTGAGCAATAAAGTAATAGTGAAGCAGAACGTATCAACAAATCTAATGCAAACTGACAAAATGTTCAATTATAAAGAAACAGAGTTTTTTATTTCTTTGTTTGTGATCTATGTGTGATCCTTTAAAACAAAGTATACAATTATTGTACTTTTATATCAAAAATATAAACCCCTTTTATAGGAGATGGGGAAAAACATTTAATTTTTTATGAAAACTTTAAAGTCACTGAATTTTGACATGGTGGTATAAGGATGATGTTTTAATATGAAAATGTAAAAATGACAAAAATAGACATGTGAGCTTTGACATATATGTTATATAGTGGTGATGAGTGAAGGAAAGTTAAAGTGGTTCCATTTTGTCTCAGTGTGATTGTTTCCCTTCCAAACAGTTATAATTTGAAAATAAACAAAGCAAGTAAAAAAGACACAATATCACAAAACTACAAACTTGAAAATAAATGTGGATCATCTTTAAATGTTGTTGATTAACCAAGACATGCTTGGTGACCAGGTTTTTCTTCTTTAGTTTAGCCCTTGAGCCATGTAGGCTAATGTTGCTAACAAACAATTGAAGTTTTTGTCACTCAAATCATTTCCAGAAATACATCATAAATACGAATCTGGAATCAGATCTAAGGTGAGCCCTCCTTCCCACTCTGTTGTGACTGATAAGCCCTGAATGCTGAAATGACTGTAGTGGTGGTTTTATAGCTCACAGTGAGTGTCTTACCTTAATGAGAAGCTGAATGTGATCAGATTAGGTTGAGATATAACATTCTTTCTATTCATTCTGTGGTGACTGGGCAAGGACTGCCAAAAGTAGTACATAAAGAAAACCACCCAACACATGGAAAATAAATAAATGTCGAATACTTTTTTGAAATCTATTTGAAATTGTAGGAAAAATTGTTTTATAAATATGGTTCATGTACAAATAACGTACATTATGATATAAAACAAAGTACTTGGTATGTAATGCACATAAAAAAAAACTTATATAAGTAAAAAAAAAACATGCTCATCAGGGGAAAACCATGGGCTCCAACCTTCGTTCCGTGCTGATGGATGATGGATTCACTGACGTTCCATAGCAGTTCCACTGTAACAGTGCTCTACCTTGACTGCAAACTATTCAGCCTAATCAGTGCATATTTTGAAATGAGCAGACGGCACCAGATCTTGATTTCAATGATGAAAAATAGGCTGTGGATGTGTCAGGTTTTATATTGTAATATATGTTTTAACAAATCAGACAGTTATTTTCCCAGCCTACGGGCTACTCTTCATCTGGTTCATAGGTAATTCCACGCAGCTCTGTGTTACAGGTGTTCCATTCTAGTCCCACGGAGAGTCAGTCCCGTCTGTCATTACGCGCCAATCATTCAGAAGCATAGAGAGCTGCCTGCGTGTCTGCTGGACCTGTTCCAGGGGCTCAGTTTGAAGCACAGGTCCCAAAGGAGCTTCGGCCCCATTTTTTTTCCCCCCACTGCTACCATCAAGCAGCAGGCGCAAGCATCGCTTGATTTGCTACAACTCTATGAAAGAAGATACTGCACCACAGTCTTGGGTACATTCGCTCACCCCATCATGGGCCGTCCTGTTACCACGGATTACGCCACTGCGCCTTCTTTTTCTCTCCTCGGCCTCTCTTGCACAGAATGCTGTCGAAATGAAAAGCGAATGTTCTAATTAGAGACATCCCCAGGATCCTGCTCCATGCAATTGACGTTAATTCACGAGGCCGATAAAGTCTAGGGTTCGCTCCCCTCCCCCACAGTCCTGCTTCGTTTTGAGAACCTGAGATCAAATGGGGTCACCAGCAGGACAAAATCAGAAGGTTTTTTTTTTTTGCTTTACACATTGGTCGTGAGCACACATGAGTCGTAAAATGCCCCCTGGCCCATGGCCCTGTGTTCTGACTAGCCTTGATTAAATCTGCTTGGCCTCTGCATCAAAGACCACTGCATTACCTTACCTGCTGACTTTTCCTAAACAAACGTAGCCAAGTTAGGTACACCTGGCAATTGAATGGGCACGCGATGGTCACAAAGTGCAAAACGGACAAACTGCTATCACATTTACAGATATGAAATCTGCACATGCAGACCTGCAGACAGTAACGCCCATGGGTTTTAAATATCAGTGAGTTTTACTGCAGAAAATAATCAACATTGTTGTACTTCAGTAAGTAACCTTCTCAGAACAACTTCAACCGTATTGCAGAAGAAAACATGGTGTACGGGTTGACCTCCAGTGTACGCACATGTAGTATAACATGTCGTAATTCATGTGAAAGAGCTCAAAACAACACTGCAAACACTATCTGACATTCTGGATCCCAAGGACTAGAGCTACAGCCCCCTGCTGTGAGGCATGAAATAACATGCTATGGCATTTTCCATATGGAAACAAGCTGCCTGCTTTTGTTTCCCCAGAATGTAAATATACAAGGCATGCTTTTAAAACAGACCTTGACTTAAAGAATCGCTACTTCAGCGATAATGACACAATTAAAGAACTAAATGAAGCGGAACTCTCTGTGAGTTATTAACTATACATTTGGTGTTTTTTCAGTTTTCTTTCATTGTTTTGTGTTTTTTTTTTCAGCTACCTTATCAAGCCTAGTCAGCATCATAGGATCATGGTATATTCCTATATAGTAGTTCAGTTCATACATCACTGCTTATCTGGAGCCAGTATTGAAGAGTTTGTATTTTGTTTAAATGTGAAAAATAAGCCCCATGTAGCCAGCTTGAAACGCACAACCCTCTTATAAATTTTCAGGCATCTTTACTGTAGCCAGTGGCTTTTTTTGTCAACTTTTCATTAAGAGCAGTTCATTAATATCCTTTAATGTTGATAAAAACAATGACAATACATTTACTGCATTTATCCAAAGCGACTTCCATTCCCTAACTACAGGGGACAGTCTCCCTGGAGCAACTTAGGGTTAAGGGTCTTGCTCAGGGACCCAGTGATGGAGCTCAAGGTAGGATTCGAACCCATGATTTCTTGGTCTGGAGGCAAGTATTCTACCCACTGAGATACCGCCCCGTGCTTACTGTGTAAAATGTAACCATGATGTTCCTAATTTGACTGAAACAGAGAGGAATAACAAAACTTCAGAGTGGAACAAATGGAAAGTTTGCGCATTAAACAGTGATACTCAGTTTGTCCGCTACAAAACGAAAAAATTTTCACCAGTGACCTATATACCCTTCACAAGGCTAAGGGTGACTGTCATGTTCATTATTTCCACTTCAGCATGAGCAAACTCTCTATCATGAGCAAACTTGCTGTCATGCTATCATGTTTGTGCCTATTTTCATTTCTAAAAATAATAGGAGGCGTGATATGTCATTCAAAAAGTAGATTTGAGAAAGTTTCTTCGACTCCCTTAAATGATGCTCTCCTCTTCCTCAAACTCAAATTTCTCCGACCCAGACTCCTCACCGTATTTGTCTACAGTAGCATCCGTTGAGTCCTTCTTGGTATTGTCGTAATGAACAAAGCCAATAAAAAGAGCAAAAGCCAGAAAAGAATAGAAGAACATCACAAACAGGATGTAGAAGTACGCGTTGTCGTAGGATTGCCTGGTCGACTTGAATCTTGTTTGACTCGGGGCAGCAGTAGTTGCATTGCCCTCCTGATTTTCCAGTTCCATCAAGAGGTCTTCCCTGCACCTGGCCAGCAGATTGAGTAACAGTGTCTTATTCATGATGGCTCCCATTTACGTGGCAGCATAAGGTTATTACCATCAAATAGACTCAATAGATTATTTTGCTCTTTTTGTTCAGAAATCACATTTCATTTAAATACGCTCACCGAAGGCAGATTCTGTTGACAAAGTTAATGCGACTCCAAGAGCTTGTCGAGAATAAGTCAGCATTCATAAAGACCCACCATTCATCAACACGTCCCACTGAAGATTCCCAGAGCTTCCATATGTCGAATAAAAAGAGAGGCGAAGACCGTCTTCTAATGTCACGTCACAAATCTGGTCATCTTGAAACAAACACGAGATTGGTCCCCTTCTGGTCTGCAAATCTGTACATTTTCATGCCACAATCCAAGTTTCCACATGTAAAAAAACACACGTTAAAAAAAAAAGATTTTTTTTAAAAAAAAGAGCAGATTTTCTGACACAGCACTGAACATTTGTTGGTTGTGGGGTCTCTGGGAGATGGAAAACGTTTTTAGAGAGACAACTTTGGAAAGGAATGCTGTGCTGGGCTGTTGTCTGTCTCTCACACTCAAGATAAAGGGCATTTCTGAGATAGACGTGCTCCACCTATCCAACTATAATGGTTCATCTACACCACTCCGCTGTGAATAAGGTCTGCATCCTGATTTAATATTCTTTTTTTTTCATGGTAATGAACATATTAGAAGGGCAGTTGTAAAATATGTTGTTAAATGTTGGTTAAATGTGGCCCAGAGTCATACAGTCAGATATTCTGGCCTTAGAGTTACATAAGTGGTTGATAATAGCCTTCTGTAACATTCCCATAAGGTTCTCTGTCCAAAGAGGGACCTCAATAAAGGCAGAAAGTGAAGTCTTCTAACAAATCATCAAAGTTTGTTTCCAGGTTTAATTAGACCTAGACTTTGAAATCGAAAAGGTTAAGCATTATGGATGTGACTGCTCCAGAATTACAGATGTAATTGGTATTATAATTAAATGATGTGACTTATCCCTCTTACTAAGTAAAGACATTTTATCTTGGTACAGTCTTGATACTGAAAATTCAGTTTGAATCATTTAAAATGTTATAATTCAGTTTCATTTTCACTTTTATGACTTTTATTTTACAAAGTAAGGATTAGTTCTGAATGGAAGGCCTTTGTTATTTTCTCAGTTGAATAAGTGGGATATATTTTCATTAGTATAAATTCAAATTTGTGCTAATTGTATTGTAAAAATACAATTTTGAAACTGATCATTGATAATTGAATTGAACATGTGAATTGTGAATTGTGCTAAAATGTAATACACATTACAATATGAAGTTTTACCTTCACATGTCAAATTCCACATTAACCACATTTAAGAGTACAGACTAGATTTCTGATTTAATAGAACTGAAATCTAAACCAGCTTGTCATTCGAGTTTGCGGAGGATCTGCTGCTGTTAGATGAAGTAAAAGGCCTTTCTGCCTGCTCTTTTTTCTTCCAGACTTTCTGTCTCACTCTTTCTGGACTGGATGCACTTCAGAGACAGTATGGTTCTTCTGGAGAACGCTGAAGTCTGTTTCCCCTTTCTTTCCCCCCTCACTTGTTCTTTTGTTCCTCCTATCTTTTCCACTCTCATTTTCCTGCCCTCGCGTCCCCTCTTCTGATTAAGCGCCCTTCTTCTCCCACCGCCCCGTTCTCCCCTTTCACCCCTCTCCGTCTCGCAATGACGTGGAAGCCCCCGTAACTCCTGCTCTGTCATCTCTGCTGGAGTGCTCTACTGATTTCAAAGAGAGCAGGGGTCAAAAGTTAAGTTGTCTCCAATGTGTGTTAATCTAGCTGCCACTCACATCCACGCTGGAAGATGGAGTGAGCGCTCGCTGTTTTACACCGTTGTTTTTGTACTGCATGAACATGTTGCGCTTCGGCCCAGGATGACAAAAATATGACTAAACGGACACATGGCTGTGGTTCGTTCCCTCAAGAAGGTCGTCACCACAGGGAGCTGGTGAAAGTTAATGCACACACAAGAATGGCAACGGCAGCTGCAGGCACCTGATCTAAGAGAAAGAAAGGGAAGAGGGGGCAACAAAAGTTTTTTGCATATTTGTGTTTGAAGTCTTGAATGACCTGTGTGTGTGTGTGTGTGTGTGTGTGTGTGTGTGTGTGTGTGTGTGTGTGTGTGTGTGTGTGTGTGTGTGTG
>JBBJLR010083258.1:0-10596 GCA_037577145.1 Brachypetersius gabonensis | reverse complement strand
GTGTGTGTGTGTGTGTGTGTGTGTGTGTGTGTGTGTGTGTGTGTGTGTGTGTGTGTGTGTGTGTGTGTGTGGCAGGGTGAAATTTCAAAGCCTGGGCATTAACAAACCATGTAAAAGCATTTCCCTGGGTGGCATGCATGCTTTTACACAGGATTTAAGAGGACTTGGTCTCTTTTGGCTAGTTTTAAGATCTAAAGTCATCCAGGAAAATGGACATCTCCTTATAAAGATACTTTATCTGAAGTTGTTTATGAAGCACGTCTTTGTTTAAAAGAACCTGAAATCTTGGGTGAAGCGAGATTTGTGCTAATGGCTCTCTTGACTGATGCTACTTAATGCTAATAGTCTCTTACTTCTCGGCAAATCCGTTTATTTCTCTTCCCCACTGTCAGCTCATGTATGCATCAATATTTAGAGCCAGATTCTAGTAAAGGGTTTGTTTTGTGTAACACATGCTGCACTACTTTGCTGTTTAGATACCAGAATAGTTTAGGGAATTGTGCCCCCCACTGGCCAATGCAATAATGTACTTTTTGATGCGTCATACATACACATACTTTCATCAGAATCAGAAACCTTTATTGATCCCAGAAGAAATATGTTATGACTTCACAGACACAGAGACACATAGACAAGTAAAATATAAAAAATAAAGTCTCTATAACAGCTCTATGTGAAATATATTATGCTATATACACAAATGCTGATGTATTAATACTATAAACAAATAGCTTACAGTCAAATCATTTACTAGTTAATACAAATAGTGGTTTGGCTTTGTTCACTATACCAAGTCTGTTATGGTGCATAATAGAGATCAGTAGTAGATCAGTAATATTAACACAGTAGTGTTATTTCATGTGGTAAGACCATTGCAATGTTATTTTATTTATAACAAACTGGTGACACACAGTATTATCAGTTTGACAGTGGTCATGTACTGTTTTTAGTATGTATAAATAACATTATAATAGAACATCAATTGTAACCACATTGGGAGCAAACAGTGATCACCGTCCGTGATATATTAAGTACATTATAATTAAATGAGTAATGTCTAATCTGTCTAATTGATGGTCTGTCAATGAGTGAGTCAGAGACTGACTATACTGAAAAAGGCTGTATTTATAATATAAATATATGCTGTTTAGGTTCCACAAAAAAAAACTTGGTTTTGTTCCTTTCTTCAGACAGAAGAGCCATATCTTTCAACAGCCATCATGTCTCTAAACCCGAGTCTTCATCAGATTTAACCTCTGTGAGTCTATAAACCTTTTTTTTGTTTTTTTTTATCATTTTGCTAATTTCTCAACATTCTTTTCTTAATGTCCTTTTATGTACTCCTCATGATTTAGTGTACCGTTTACACTATTCACATAATCTCAGTTCCACTGGACCTGTCTTGATTTGTGTCCAATAGAGGGACAATTTGGAGGGACAGTGCAGGACACCCAGTGATGACGTCATTCAGAAGATTTCCAGGTGCTTGAGACAAACGCTCGGTGTGTCACTATTTGGGATCGATATCATCATCAACAACCAAACAGGCCAACATGCTGTAATCGACATCAATGCATTTCCAGGTGAGTTCTCTTCTTTAGGTGAAAAAAAAATTTCTCGTGGGACAGAGGAGAGTGAGACATTGCTGAAACAACAGGGTGTTCAGTTACACTGTCTATCAAATGTTTATGAATGTGTAGAATTTTTTTGTTTAGTTTTTTTGTTGTAAGCTGTGCATATGGACAAAAGTAATGGGACAGCTCACTGTAAGAACAATAGACTTTAATGACGTTGCATTAAAATATATAGACTTTAATATGGAGCACCCCCCTTTCATAACAGCTTCCACTCTTCTTGGAAGGCTTTTCACAAGATTTTGTGCTGAATTTGTTCCCATTCATTCTGTAGAGCATTTATGAGGTCAGGCACTGATGTTGGACGAGAAGGCCTGGCTCACAATTTTCACTCCAGTTCATTCCAAAGGTCTTTATGGAGCTTGCTTTGTGCGCTGGGGCACAGTCATGCTGGAATAGAAAAGGTTCTTCCCCAAACTGTGTCCACTAAGTTGGAAGCATGGCGCTGTCCCAAATGTCTTGGTTTTCTGAAGTATTAAGATTGTCCTTCACTGCCTCCTGAATTCAGGAATTAAGAAGTGTGCCTCAATACGTTTGTCCATATAGTACTGTAATACTATGGACTATTTAGTTGCAATTCTGCCTCTAGACCACACGGTGTTAGTATAGAGTTAGAGGGCAGTTTGTGGTTCAGTAGTATCAGAAATACCCTGCAGTGTATATAAATGTCTTTTGGTATAACATTGATAAATTTTTTTCCTTTTTCTTATATCTGTGTGTATCTGTTTGTCTTGAAGAGTGTTTTAAAATGCCAACACTTACTTTAAAATGGCATTAAATAGTCATGCAATTCCCCCCCATTCTGAATTAAATTCATTTCAAAGGGGAAGCAGATCATTATCTTTAGGGGAAACATTCAGATTCAGCTGCTGTAGCTGCACACAGCTGTGTTTGTCACCTCATGTTAGATACTGTAAAGCCATCGGGCCGCCCTCTCTCTTGTTGCTATGGAGATGATGTGTATGCAGTAAGGCGTGACAGTGTCTCAGTGGAATTAAAATTAGGTCCCATGATAGCAAAGGCAATGCAGCATATCTGCTCTTAACTCACTTTTATTCTATCTGTTGTTTTATTAGTGACCTGTTCTGCAAGATTGTCATAAGAAGTCCCTTGATCTTTGTTATATCTTTTAAACTGCAGGCCTATTGTTCAAGTTAATGAGCTTCAAGGGTCAAGGTTTTATATCTTTTCTCATTTGAAAAACACCTGCATTTCATTTTCACACGACTATTTTACACCCTATTTTTATGCTTTATATACTCTGCCATCATATAATCGAATGACCTCCAGCCAGTTCTCATTGGCTGAACAAGCTCTCTGTATTGTGCCTCATTCAAAAAGCAGTCTGTGGTGAAATGCATGGATCAAATTATTGTATTGCGTTTATATCCCCTGAAAAAAAAAAGAACTTCAGTCACTTCTTTTGGATCCTTTAGAGGGCTGCAATGGGTCCATCTCAACCACAATAAATTCTAAATCATTTCGCCTTAGTTTCAGCTCATATACAAATAGTATTGAGTGGGTAGTGAGAAGTTAAACAATGCTTATACGCTCCATCAAACACTCAGAAAAGCAATTATATGGGCCCGTTCATGTTTATTATTAAATTATTCTGTAACTCTCTTTTATAGAGTTGTGAAAGTGAGGAATTGGATCATATATAAGCGATTGCCATGCTGAACATTTATAGACACAGCTGTAACTGAATAGCATACTTACCACTATTTATTGTTTTAACACGTGCAGTACACTTTTTTGGACGTTTTTGTTGTGTGTGTTTCTGGTTGTGTATATATGAGCTGAATGTGTGGGAATGTTGGAGATTTGGTGTTTTTTAAAAGTATTTTTTGAGCATATAGATTTTCAGGAGATGCACCTGTGTGTGTCATGCAGTGAGGATAAAGGAATGTGTGGGCATGTGGTTTTTACAGAACGTGGTCTTGTTGCCTAGGTTACGAAGGAGTTCCAGAATTCTTTGACGACCTGCTGACTCACCTTAACAGCGTCCTGCAAGGCCCCGGACCCCTGAGAGTGAATGGAGTAGCCCAGAGCCTATCGGCGGCCTGTGGGCTTCCCTGCACTATGCTGGGAAATGAAGGCAGTAGCTGGGTGATTGACAGCGAGGGAATGAAGAAAGGTTCCCATCAGGGCCTGAGCTGCTGCAACGCTGACCTAGAACCCAACTACAAACAACACTGTAGGTCCACACTGGCAGCCGAGGCTTCTTCACAGTGACCTCCGCCCCAGAAAATTAGTATATTGAATTACTCCTAACAAACCAATCACACCTTTCTCCAATCTGAATGGGGGTTAAAGACTATTCCTCTGAGCCAGTTTATGATCTGTAGTGTGTAGAGTATGACCAAAGATTAAATTAAAAGGAGTAAAATTAGCATCTTAGGTTATCAACGGGATTTAGTTTGGTCTGTTTTCATGTATCTTGCACTGGACTTTCTCAATGGTACGGTGCCTTAAGGACCATTTCTAAACTGCTGATTATGGGGAAAGTAAGGGAACTTGAAGTGTACTGTTAAGTTACAGAAACCATATGATCCTGTTGGCCGTTGAAATCTAACGGCACAGGGAGCACTCAGACTTTTAACTTTCATTCATACGTTGACTGAATGGAAAGGGCATTTTATATGTGGGTGAATTTTAAGGCTGTTTACGTCTGGAAGTACCAGATTTCCTGCACCTGCAGCCACGGCACAGAATGTGTAGACAATATTTTGAATGCACTGTATAAAACACTTGTCTCTATATAAAAACCCTGTGTAAAGACCTGATTTTACACATTGTGAATGAAGCAGCAGATATGAGGTTAAAATCACATGACCGCCTTAAAGAAATACTCCAACATTTTTCAGTCTTACCTCTATTTGCCACATTTATAGGATATGGTCAGTAAAACTAGTAAAATCAGTAGGACTAGGCTAGTCCCACCTATAAGGTGGTCAGGACATCTGAGATGCTTCAGAGAGAGATTTGGTTGGAAAAAGGTGGAGTATTAATTGAGGGGTCTTCCGCACACTGTAGTATGAGATTAGGTGGCTATAAAACTGTAGCAAAGGAGGAACAGAACTGCCCATCTCAGTCATTTTGGGGCTTTTAATGTGTAAATATGACCACAATGATAGATTTTCATTGACAGTTTTTACACTGTGTTGTATAATTGAGTTTGTTGGACTCTGTGCCTTTTTTCTTCGACTCTTGTTTCTATGATTGTACATACTGTACACACTAAATGTATTTGTGTATATGTTGTTTTGGCACACATTGAAGGACAGGAAAAGACAAAAAGACATGCACTATCAGCATTTCATTTCCCTTATAAATGATGAGACAGGGATTTCAGAGAATAAATACTAAAATTTAATGACCCCAGTGTTATGATTATGCCTTGCTGTGTTGGGCTGTGGTTCCCTTTTGTCTTTCAATTGGAGGTCATAAGGATGACCTCTGTTTTGCATAGATTCATACACACAGCCCCTTACATATAGCTCCAGAGTGATTGCCTGCACATTTCCATACTACAGATAACTCTCATATTTATTGGTTTACTTAAATAAAGCCCACACTGCATTTAATTACAGGTAAATCAACATATTCCATAAAAACATTATTGCATTTAGATCAATCAGGTGCAGCCCCTTTAAAAAGAATACGTACCTTTCTGAATATAAATACAATCTCCGATCTCTTAAGATTTAACATTATTTTTCTAGTGTTTTCTTTGCAGTCGTTTTGCAGGGTGCCCGTGTTTCCTCAATAAGCAAGCGAGATACTGGTGTAGAGCTGAAGCGGGGGAGCTGTGCTGGGTAGAAAGCCAAAGGAAGCTGGCTCAAGTCCTTTTTTAGATCAGTGGTGGCACTTTGCAGCACTGTGTTTCTAGAAGATAAAGGAAAAAGGGGGAGAAAGCCAGAGTGGAAAGTGTCTGCAGCAAAGTGTCTGAGCTAGAGGGAGAAAGCTTCATCTGGATAAAGGAGGAAAGGAGGGAGAACAAGGTGAGGAAGGACAGGCCTGGTTTAGTTCACACGCCGCAGATCGTGAAGCTTCTGCGCCACGTTCTCCAGCTCGGACTCGATGGCAGCCAAACTCTCGATCTCAACATCCTGCAAGAGATGAAAGGAGAGGACAATAAGAGCTCTTTGAAAATGCTTTTATACTGATCTGATTTTATTCATGCATCAGTGTTGATCACATGAAGTAAGTGAAAGTGAACTATTTGTCAGATGTGAACACAGCACAGCACACAATGTGAACAAAGAGAACTTGTTTCTCTGTATTTAACCCGTTCACCAAGTGAAGCAGGGGGCTGCCACCAATGAGGGGCACCCAGGGAGCAGTGTGAGGGATGGTACCTTGCTCAAGGGTACCTCAGTGGTGCCACTGGCAGACCTTCTGATCACATGTTGACTACAACATAACAATATACAACAAAGTCTAAATGAATCCAAAATAAACTCTGCATAAAATGCTCTATATGAAACACACTATGCAATATACACAAATGCTGGTGTGTAGTAGAGATCAGTAGTAGCTCAGTAATGCTGACATAAGTAGCGATATTTCACATGGTAAGACTATTGCACACGAGAAATGATTGAGTACCCAATGAGAAAACTGCACAAGACTACAGCACATAATAAAAATATATACCGATTACCTACTGACAATTACCTACTCAATTGTGTCTTTTTAACATCTGGAAAAGGAATCTTACATTGAAAAGCTTATTTTTCAATATTTCTATGTTCACATAGCGTGAAGGGTGGAGAATCTATTCAAATTGTATGTAAATGAGAACAACGTAAATGAGAAGAAGTAGTCTACAAAGTTGTAGTTTTTTGATGCTTCTCGCTGTCCAGGCCAAGGCTGCTGAATAAACACAGCTAATTAGAAACAGATGTGTTTGAGACTGCTGACATCAGCGTTAGCAACCCTCCCAGGAGTGTATGAAGTGTTACCTCTGTCTTCTTGCTGGCACTCCCCTCCTCCTCCCTTCGCCCCTCTGGATCTCTTCTCGCCATCATCCGGAGCTCCTGCTCCTCAGGACTCTTCCACGCGTCTCCTTCTCCCGGCTCCTGCACCTCCTTTGAGTGGTGTGGCACCTCCTGCTGGTCATAAGCTCCCATCTCTGCTCTCCTGTGGGCCGTCTGCCTGGCCTTGCTCCAGTGCTTCACTCCAGAATTGTCTGTCTCCTCCTCCGCCTGCCTCAGACCTTGTCTCCTTTTCTGCACCTGCTCCTGCTCCTCCTGGCTCTCCTCCTCCGCAGACTTCTTCATTTCATAATGCTCTCCGGCCCCCGCTGCCTCGTCTGCTGAGTGAACAAAAGGCATTCATATCTCACTCCGGTTCTTGATTCGTCCACGCGCCTGTTCCTCTGTCTCATTTCTTTGCACATAACTCCCTCAAAAAAGACCTGCTATTATTACACAGCATCAGCAAAGGCAGCACTCTATTTAATGAGATCACCTCCTGCCAGCTGGCTGATAGATCGTAAGCACACTGGCCCACTCTCAAACTGAATTAGGCAAGAACTCCAGTGCAAAAATCGCCCTGTTCAGTTCTTTAAAACCCACTTGGCTGCAGAGTCAACCTTCTATGCAAAAAAGTCTACATTCCTGGATTTTAATGTACTCTTTTATGTTAATAACACCATTTCCTGATGCTACTGTTGCACTACTTTTAATATAAGTGTAAAGAGGCCATTTGCCATGCATGAGCTCACCACAGCATATGTGAAACATTTAATTCAAGTGAAATTATTATTAGTTGGTTTCACAAAAGCACAATTCTGAGCAAGAAAATGCATTGAAAGCAATAGTTATGGTGTCATTTCTGCTTATTTTTCTGATTCTAAAGCTGCCTCCTTCAACTCTCAAGCGTGCTGACTTAACAGAATTGTGCTGTCCAACAAATACAGAGTCTCTCTCTCTCTCTCAGACGCACACTCAGACCTATAGAGGATGGGGATTATGTCACTATTGATTATACATTAATCTAATAGGGAAAGAGATAAATCATTGGAACAGACTGAATGCTCTTCATGTATTCCACTGGGTGTAAAAGGGTAAAGACACTTGAACTTCTATCAGCTCTCTCAAAACTACAGGCTTAATCAAGGCTTGTCCCTGAGGGTGGCTGAAGACTCCTGTCAATGGTATCAGTGTTAATGTACTTTTGCACTCTCTACATCAAGCAGTTACAAGTTTATTTGTTCCTGCATTTAGAGGCCATTTCTCACAAGCACCTGCCATATCTGATTAAAAAAAAAAAGCCATTCTTCCATAGGACCACCACTGTCAGGATATTATTAGGGTGGTCTTAGCAGCTGTGACACAGACATGGTGAAGGCAAAGTTGTGTTTACTGTGCTACAGTTATTTGAGGCACAAGAAATTATAACAGAAAAACAAGTTTCCTTCCCTAATGAGGGTTTGCCAGTAAGACTTGCATGTTTTGCTAGATGGGGTGGTCTTTAGAGGTGTAAAGTATGATATTATTATTTAATATTTGTCCCCTGCCTGCTGGTTTACATTGATGGAACCAAAATAAATCAAAAGATGGGCCACAGTCACACATTCTGATGGACATTCTTTTAAATGATATGATGGATTATCGTTGAGACACAAACTATCTAGGTAAAAAAGTCAGTTTTTACATTTAGGTTGACCCTAAACAATTTTACATTACCTTCCTCCTCCTCTAAGCTGGACCGTTTCTCCTCCTCCAGCTCATTTTCTCCTTTCTTCATCGCAGCTCGTTTGCGTTCCTGCTCCTCATTCGAACTGCCTGAATCCTCCTCTGAATTGTTCCTCTTCTCCTGGCTGTAGGATTTATTGTGCTCCTGTGTCGTCGACTTTATCTCTTTGTTCTCTTTATTATGCTGCTCCTCTTCACCTCTTTTCTTTTCTCTCACCTCTTCTGGACTCTCCATGGCAACCAGCATTGACCAGTCTGCAAGGATGGAGCACGGGCAGGAGCAGGGTCAGATCTCTGCTCTACATCATTTCACTATGGGTTTATGTTTTCCAATTACATGCAAACGGCAAGAATCTGTTACTAAGCATTTATCAAATAACTTTTTTTTTTCATGAACGGACCAATTGAAATGCTCCAAAAGTTTAGAAACATTTCCTTTCTCATATGAAGGCCCTGATGACATGAACTGTTCTGAGGGAGACTTATAAACCTCATATCTACAAACTGATAAGTTCACAGGAGAGGAAAAAGACATGGAGATGCATGGAGATGCACATTTCATCCTGAATTGTGTTTATCAAAATGGTCAAAATATTAGTTGGCCAACACTGGTATATTTACTTATATGCTTATAATTTGCCCCAAAAACATTGTTAATAATTTAATAATTAATAATAACATTTAATAATTAAAAAACTAGGATGATGAGAAGGAATCATACAAAGGGTGCAATGAATAAAATGAATGAATGAAACAGTGTGAATGCATGAAATTATAAATGTGCAAGGTTTGATTAGAATAAGACAAGCATTATCTGTCACAAACATCCCTGTCACAAAAACTCAGGCCATGCAAAAATCTTCTCTGACCATGGCCTGGTATATTTTTAGCTTATGAGGAGACTGCAAAGTCAAACTCCAGCGTTTCTCTGCAAAAGTGGTTCATGTGAAATTATGTTTTTTAAACGTGAAAACCACAAGGCCAGCAACATCCCTGTTTTTGTCTCATTTAGCCTTGAGCACAAGAGATGTCTGCTGGAGAGACGTAACAGTGTGAAGGCCTTGGACATGATGTTGCTGTGAAAACTGAATAATGAAACTAAACAAAACAGACCAATGCAATACAAATAAATGACTTGTTTCTGTGGCCAGAGATGAGAAAACAGTTCAAGATGTTTAGATTCTCACCTGCTGTGGCGTCAGGGTCCTCAAGACGGTTGCTCACATAATCAGCTCCATCCTTCATTGGCTTCTCAGTCCTCTCATTGGTTCCTGAGGGAGAAGGTGGAGGGGATAAATGGATTCCTCAACAAGGGAAATACAACATACTATATAACATCAGTTCATTTTCAGTTATATCATGTTTATTGTTAATTATGTTCAGAAGACTGTTAGAACAGACACTGAGGAAGAAACAGTGAGATGAATCAAGATTACAGTAAAGAAAGGAGAATTAAGAGAACTACAATTATGAAAATCAGTTAAACAGTATAAATAAATCAATATATTTATATTCACACATACAAATAAATTAACTATTTAAGTATCTGTGTATGCCAGAAATTGTTTTATTCATAACTACTGATCACCAAACAACTGTTATTTAACAAGCGATTATGTGACAGCCAATGGGATGAAACAGTGATCGAGTGCATTTAAAGTTCAAGCACAGTCTAAAACCTGACTCTGCATCACCACACAACCAGTCAATAGGATGTCTCACATGCACTAACACAGATTCTTTCATCTCATCAAGGAAACTTGATAACAGATGGTAAGAACGAAAATGTTTATAAAACGTAAGATTCACAGGGAAATGTTCTTCTCCTTTTTTAAACTGATATACCAAAAGTGAGTAATCCTCAGATGATGAAAGGAGGTAAAAGATTTTGATCTGATAGCAACTAAAATGTCACCTTCCACGGCGATGTCCTGCAGCTCCTGGAGAAAGCTGCGGTGGCGCAGTATGGTAACAAGCCTGTCATCTACAAAAGCAAACACACACACACACACACACACACACACACACACACACACAGATTTTATAGTGGTGGAGTAAGTGTTTCTATTGTTCACACACTGCTCTGAGACATGAGTTCACACTGTCCTGACCATTCTGCACTTTGTAGCTTTCAGCACTTTGCTTTGATTTCTTAAAGGCAATTGCCCTGAAATTTACTGCCTGCCTGAGAGCTGGACAATTAATCACTTTAGCCCACCAAGAGGGGCTGAGTGTGTGTGAGTGTGTGTGTGTGTGTG
>JBBJLR010083217.1:0-10596 GCA_037577145.1 Brachypetersius gabonensis | reverse complement strand
TAATTATATGCCACACAAGCATATGCATAAACATTTTAAATATAAGTGTTTTAAAAATATAATGATGTTATAATGATGTATAATTACATAATTAATGACATATTAATACATTATAATCTATATGATATAATGAAAAAAAAATCACAGCATTTTATAAATGACATAAAATAATGGCAACAGTTTTAACATAATGAATTGATTTCAGTGGTAAAGTAAATGTCCTGTTTTAATTTCAAACAGCAAGTTACTATTACAAATTACAAAAGTATTAATAGAGCTGACAGGATAAACTGATTCTCTGCCATTTTAAATACATGCTTGTTACAGCTGCACTTTTGATGTTATTAAGATCTGCTCATATGGAAAAGAGATACATTAGGATGTGCATAAATTGCCTTTTTTGGCTTAATGTGCCGAAGTTTTGGATTTAAACAGTTTGAAAAGTATCTCACGGATTTTGAATGAGATTGATTTGATCTAATTCCATACAGTATAATGTCCGGATTTTTCCAGAATAAACAAAATAGCCAAGATATTGGGAAAACGTACCCACAGAATCAGGACCATTATGTTATGACTGCACAGACACACAGAGATACAGAGACAAAACTAAATAAAATTAGGAAGTCTAAACAAATTCAATAAAGAATCTCAATATGAAACACACATTGCTATAGACACACAAATGCTGGGTATAAATACTAGAGATAAGTAACTTACATTTAATTGAATTAGTAACAACACAGATGGTAGTTAGGAGTACTTTTAATGCACGTCATAGAGATCAGTAGTATATAATACTGACATACACTACATGAACAAAAGTATTGGGACATACCTGTTGTTCAGTTTAGGCCCTTTACTTCCAATGAAAGACAGTCTTAATACATCAGCAGACCAAGAGCTTTTGGACAACACCATGCTTCCAACTCTGTGGACCCATTTTGGTTGAAGAACCTTTTCTATTCCAGCAGGACTGTGTCCCAGAGCACAGAGCGAGCTCCATAAAGACCTGCTGGAGGAGTTCAGTGTGGAAGAACTTGACTGGTCCACACAGAGTCCTGACCTCAACCCCATCCAGCACCTTTGGGATGAACTGGAACGGAGATTGTGAGCCAGAACTTCTCATCCAACATCAGTACAACAAATTCCCACAAAAACTCCAAAATCTTGTGGAAAGCCTTCCAAGAAGAGTGGAAGCTGTTATAGCTGCAAAGGGGGACTAACTCCGTATTAAGAAACAAATAATTAACACAACTGATTGATCAGATATAAAACGAAGAGAACAGTCTAGTGAGAAAAACAAACATTTTTTGTCCGGTTCTAGTGTGTTTCTAGTCTGTCTGGTTCTGTTCTGCCTGGTTCTAGTTTGACCTTTTCTGATCTGGTTATTATATGTCTGGTTCTGTTCTAGCCTGGTTCTAGACTGTATTGTTCTAGTCTGTCTGGTTCTAGGCTGGTTCTACCAGTTCTGTTATCTTCTGGTTCTATCTGCCTGCCTCTGTCTAGATCGAGTCTTAGTTTGTTTCTAGTCTGTGTGGTTCTATTCTGGTTCTAGTCTGTTTCTGCTGTGGTCTGGTTCTAGACCCCCTGCTTTTGTTTTGCCACAGTAAGAGTTAAAGTCAGTTGTAGCCTAGTTCCAATCTATTTCTGTTCTAGTCTGGTTCTAGTCTGTTTCTGTTCTAGTCTGGTTCTAGTCTGTTTCTGTTCTAGTCTGTTTCTGTTCTAGTCTGGTTCTAGTCTGTTTCTGTTCTAGTCTGGTTCTAGTCTGTTTCTGTTCTAGTCTGTTTCTAGTCTGTTTCTGTTCTAGTCTGTTTCTGTTCTAGTCTGTTTCTAGTCTGGTTCTGTTCTAGTCTGGTTCTAGTCTGTTTCTGTTCTAGTCTGTTTCTAGTCTGGTTCGGTTCTAGTCTGTTTCTAGTCTGGTTCTAGACTATCGCTTTAGTTTTGGCACAGTAAGAGTTAAAGTCAGTGGCGAGCGCTGCGCGGTGCATTGTGGGAGCGTGGATTCTTCAGAATGGCGGTGAAACCGAAGATGCTGAAAGTTTGGGTTCTGAGTTCTCTGTGTTTATTGGGTTCTCTTCTATTTGACAGGGTTCTGAGCACTGCCTCCGACCTGAAATGGGACGAGAACGGATACGTGTTGTACTGTCCGTGCATGGGTAATGTTTAGAGAGAGAGATACAGAGAGTGGGAGGGATCTTTTTGTTAAAAGCGATAAATGTACCCGTCTATGATAAACTGGGTTTAAAGTATTCCTAGTTAGTCTGTGGCTGTTGCCAGTTTGTTTTGTTCCACCATGCCCTTCACTGACCCATGTTAAACAGTAAACAGTCGTTTGTTGGTTGTCAGTTGTTAATCCTGTCTCTGCCACCGCAGGTCGCTTTGGAAACCAGGCGGACCACTTTCTGGGCTCTCTGGCCTTCGCCAAAGCCCTGAACCGAACCCTGGCGGTCCCCCCCTGGATCGTGTACAGACACCACGCACCACCCTACACTAATGTAAGATCACACACTGCGTGGACGGCTGTATTGGGACACCAGGCCGTCACACCATCAAGCACTTTAATGTCCTTTCATTGAAATACGTAGACTTTAATATGGAGTTGGTCCCCCCTTTGCAGCTATAAGAGCTTCCACTCTTATTTGAAGGCTTTCCCCAATATTTTGGCGTTACTGCAGATATTTCGAGGAAGTTTACCCGAGGAAGCCGGCAGTTCATTAAGTGAAATTAAAGTTCAGTCTGAAATGGGGCAAAACAATCCTACAATTTGTTTATTGGTAGAACCATCTGGGACAGGAACACTGCAACTTCTTGATGGGTTTTGATCAGTCACCAGCCATAGATTTAGCTTTACTTCGCTCTAGTGATGACCACAAACTTTGCATGGAGTTCCTTAAAGGCATTTTAGACTAAAATAGTCACTTTGCAAGCTAGATATGCAACACCAGCTTCCTCAGAACAATGTTTAATAACTCTCCTTTGTACAACTGGATGTTCTGCACACACCTTGACATACAGAGGTTACATGAGAAATATTGTGGATGTGGTCAAAGTTTTTATCGACTCGTTAAACGTTTGCACCCAACACGGCTGTTCTAATAATGTCCAGAAAAATAACGGCCAGTTTAAGTGAACCAGAGTGAATTGGGAGAGAACCCCTATGTCCTCACAAACACAGGTAAACATTTTTGTGTTCATATGTGTTGCTTTTATTATTAGATTCATTATGAGAGGGCTGAACATAGATCCAAGCAGGTGCATCTAGAGTATCTTATAAAACCTCACCCCCATTAATGAGACCATACGTTATTACCTCACTTTGGTTTAAAGTGTTCATTTGAGTCTTAAGCCCTAGGATTAACATGCACCTCAGCGAATCTTATCACAAGGGACAGCCAAAACACAAGTGTTATCGGATTTCTATGTAGTGTCCACTGGGGAAGAGATTCTATGGGAGTAACTATGACACTGTGCTGCGTTTGTTCTGAGCTCGAAATGGTTTTGCTCATGTTCCATGAGCCTCACTTGCTTAATTTGGACCGTAGACAATTTGCAAACAGTTAATGAATTTTCCAGCTTGGTCAAAGGCTTCGTTGCTATGTGATGCTAGATAAGTTTATTCTAATATATGAATCTGTCCTCCTTACAACAGGTGCACATCCCCTACAGTGAGTATTTCCAACTGGAACCACTTAAGCAGTACCATCGTGTGCTCAGTCTCGAGGATTTTATGGCTCATCTGGCCCCTACACATTGGCCCCCGGGCCAGAGGGCTGCTTACTGCTTCGAATCTGCCGTCCAGAGGAGTTTGGACAAGAAAAGCTGCCCTATGAAGGTGTGTGAGAGGCTTCATATGTCTTAAATGACTGTATGGATCCCTAGTCTTAGCCGAAAATTATTATAAAGTATAAAGCAGTGATATGGTTTGCTGTTTTATGAACAAGGATTTCTTACTTGTGGGACCGTTTGTATAACAAGTAAATGCCACTCACTGGAAACCTTAATCATCATTGACTTAAATCTAAATAATTGAATCAATTTTGTTGTTTTCCTATTCAGGGAAGATACATTATAACAAAGAAAGGCTGTTGCAGTCAGTTATATTAGTAATCAGGTGATCTAGCAAATATTGCAGTAAACATTTAATTTTATTTCATTACATCAAATTGAGGACTAAAATTAAAAAGCCTGCTGATGTTGGTTTTCTTTCTTCCGTACAAAAATGTTTTGTGTAATACTAGCCCGCCCTTGTGGTAAATGTGCAGTCTACCGAAAGTGGCATAATAATGACCAGTGGATATAAAGTACTTATTCTTCATTATGCAAAGTACTCATTGATTCATCAGTAATGTAAATTTTAATTGATTCGTTTTTAAATCAAGTGATAACGACTGCTCTGCAATGCAGTGGTGTGTCAGTTGGGTTGTAAATCTAAGGGATTTGGGAAAAGATGTACTTGCTTTGTGCACAGACTGAAGCTCTTCTTTTGACAAGGCAGAGATAAATGCTCAGGACCTCCAGGACTGATGTTCTGGCTGTTTGGTTTTTACAATCAGCATATTTTCTACTTTAAGGTGCTTGTTTTAAGGAAAGCTGGCAAACAGGGATTTATATTGGCACCATTAGTGAAACATTGCCATCTGCAGGCACTTTTGATGAATTGCATATTGAAGCTGCGCTTGTTTGTGTGCAGGATGGAAATCCATTTGGACCGTTCTGGGACCACCTTGGAGTGGACTTTGATCGCTCTGTTCCTTTTGGTGGCCTGTCGTTTGGCTCTTACTACATACCACACTGGATGAAAAGGTATGACTCTGTCAAGGCCGAATAATAACGAATCATTTTGGCAATTCAGTTTGTTATTCTTCCTCATCTATTGCTCCTGATTTGAAACAAACCTGGTTCACTGTGCAGTCACAGATGACTGCGGGTGTATATGACTACTCAACATCCAATGCATCTCAAATGTTCACATTTTAATTGTATTTTAGTGTTTAGAGCTATTTACACAGTACTGTAGACAACAAAAACTGTATATTAATACTAATGTTATATTATAATCAGCTATTAGAATGTTCCAAAATCAGCACAGTTTCCATATTTAGAATGCATTTTTATGTATGATGACTAATACTGAGTAAAATGCAAATTATTTAAACCTGTCCCCCCATTTCTGGTGTCTCAGGTTTCCCCCTGCAGAGCACCCAGTGCTGGCTATGCCTGGAGCCCCAGCTCAGTTTCCTGTTTTGGAGGAGCATGTGGGCCTGCAGCGCTATGTGGTGTGGGCTGACAACATTGTGGCGGATGGAGAGAAGCACATCAACAACCTGCTCCCTAGACCCTATGTGGGCATCCACCTCCGAATAGGGTCGGACTGGGTAAGCAATGTGTGCTTGGGTCAGAAAGGCTTTGCCTGCCGTTGCATTGTGCAGCTGCTGTTTGTGTAAGCCGGTCACCTAGTATGAACATAATGTTAAAATATTGTGAGTGCAGCTTAAACACACACCCAGAAACACTCGCAGACACCAGTGTGGGTGTACAATGGAGCTATATTATAAAACAAACATCATGCCAGTTTAAAAACACCAAACAAAACCAGCATCACTTTGGGCTAAAATAATCCTACCATTGGCTCTCTTCACTATCACCCTCCATTCTCAACCCTTTCCCTCCATTCTCCCTCTGCCTGCTCTCTCTCTCTGTTTACTCTCCATTGTCTATTCTCCCTTCTATCGCTGGAGAGTGTGTGGTTTAGAGTCTCCTCCCTTGATGCCGTTCATCAGAAATACCTGGTTCGTCTCGCCAGTTAATTGTCAGGTTTAGTAAATGTGTTTGAGAAGAACCATCAAACTGTGCTGGACTCCAGCCCTCCAGGACCAGAGCTTGACACCCCTGTGGTTGAGGATAAGTTTAAAACATACATGAAACTATAATGCTTCATGAAATGTTCATGGCACATGACGCAGTTTCTATGTATGGAGAAAAATGAATAAGCCTAAAACCCAGATAAGCTTGACTCTAAATGCTTCCCCTGAAGCAAACTCTTACTTCAAATGCCATTTTCTATTCCTGCATAGCAAAACGCCTGTAAGTTACTGCAGACTGGGGACGCTGGCTCTCACTTAATGGCCTCCCCACAGTGTGTGGGTTACGATCTGCGGACTGCGCTACCTCTCACCATGACCATGTGTCTGCCTGACCTGATGGAGATCCTGCGTGCCGTGAAGCTCTGGGTTAGGAGGACAAAATCTCAGTCCGTTTACATCGCCACCGACTCCGAATCCCACAGTGCTGAGGTTGAGAAGCTCTTTAAAGGAAAGGTAACTGCCCACTGATTCAGTGACTAGTCTGAAACAGCAACTAGATCTGTGGTTAGGTGCATGAGGAACAAATGTATAGTTTCTTTATCCCTATGTTTCTGTGCCTTTTTCAGTTTTGCTTTTGAAGGCACCAATTTTTAGCTTGAATTATTGTTATCAAAGAGTCCAGTACTTGTGTATATTTATCTTTTTTGCACAATAGCATTGTTTTATCGATATGTGTAGTATTAATGTCATAATTTGTTAGCTGATGGTGAACGCAGGCTTTAACCACCCTTTTTTTTTTTTCTCCTTCTCCTTTTCTAATTACAGGTAAAGGTGGTCAGTCTTCGTCCGGATGTGGCTCAGCTTGACCTTTACATCCTGGGTCAAGCTGACCACTTCATAGGGAACTGCGTCTCCTCCTTCTCAGCCTTTGTTAAGAGGGAACGAGACGTCCATGGCAAGCCCTCTTCCTTCTTTGGGATGGATTTTCCTGTCGTAAAAGAACGTAAAGATGAGCTTTAGATTCTTGGACTAGTTTTGTTTTGCCTGTGAAAACGGAAGGATCTGGAAATCTCAGGTGGTTGGTTAATGTTTACAGAAGAGTATTGATTTTAAAAGGATGTGAAGTTTTCGAACAGATTTTCAAACTCTTCAGTTTTTCTCATTGGTTGTTTATTAACAGAAACAATGCAAAACATCACATTAGCTGGGAATTATGTGGAAACGGTACAATTGTGTGATAGTCATAAAACTCCAGTTTCCAGTTTTTTAGGTCCACCTACATTGTGGCTGTGCTCTCTGGCCATATTATCAGAAACGTCAACCGTTATATGTACACTACAGGACATCTGTTGCTGCAGTTTATCAGCCTCCTTATATACCACCTATTCATGGAAAGGGACCAAATGGGAACAGGGACCACTGTGGTATTTGCATGGTGTGCCATTCTCAGCACAGTGACATGGTAATGGCATGGCAGTATGTCTTGTGTTGATGAGTGTATTAGGTGCGGCCTTTTTTTATGTATAAAACCACAAGGTGCACCTATATGGTCATGCAGTTTGATAAAATGTGCAGCATACACTCTTAAGTCTACAGCCGAGGCCCTCACTCTCATGTACTCCATGCAAAAGCTGCAGCCTCTCATTTAAACATAATGTTTTGCTTTTAGCGCATCAGATGAATTAGCACAAGCCCCATTAATCTCTTCAGTTATTTATGAATCCCCCAGTCAACAGTGGCAGCAGAGGCTCTTGTCCTCTTTAATAGCTTTGGCTTTCTGGACACAGTCTAATATTCTGGAGATTAACCGACATTTTCTACTCTATATGCTCCTTAACTTTTAATAACATGCAAAGGTTGCACTTGTGAAGTAAGAGTTATGATTTTCCTTGCAGATGGAAAGTGACTCCCCTTAGGGGTGCGGTAAATGATCTGTGGAAGCTAATTATAGTGAAGAAGTGGGCCTGAACTAGTCTGTTGGTTTCGGTTTGTCACAACAAGCTTGTACATTACAGGATAAGTTGTTAAGAACCGTTACAGGTTAAGCTGGTTTGTTATGTGTCATCTTTTTTTGTCACGCTGTCTACATAAAGTTGTTGTATCCTGTTTTTTTTTAAATGTCCTGAGCTACCAGAACTTCTGTTACTGCTAACTGTAGGTTCATGGGTTCAAGCAAGTTCAAACACATCGTTCCACACAGTGCCATTACATTTTCTAGAAAAGAATTCAAATCTTCACATGTCTGTCTTTTTTGTTCGTACAGTGACTCATGGAAAGAGATGATTTTCACACAAAGTAAGCTTGTATACAGCAGTATAGCCTGCAGCCTGCTTTAAAGTCTAGGTTAGTAAATTCAGAAGGAATGTATTCTTACATGTCTATCCTCTATCCGAATCGCAGTATTAAATATACAAAATTTATTTGGAATTTTATACAGTTTCCATCTTAATTCAGTGACCAAGTTTGAAAAATAAATCTGCACGGAAGATCTACTAGGAATATTATGATCTGGACCACTTCTCTATAAAATTGCAGTTACTTTTTTTCATAATGCAATACTTAACCATGTTTTTATTCCGACAAATGGTCCAGCCTTAACCTGCCTTCCAGCTGGCAACATGTTTTCTTCTGTGTAAAATAAAAAAATTACATGTTAAGTTTTGCAAATTCTCAATTATGCTATAAAATTGCTACACAAACAGCTTTGTTCGGATCTTAAGTACTGTCCATTCCCTCCACTGTTCATTATTGATGCGTACATGTAAACTAACATAAAGGTTGGAAAATTAGGTCAGATGACTGTGAGAAGCTTTTCAATAAAACCCAAACTACAAGCTGCAGAAGATTATTTAAATTGCCCATATGCAGGAAACTGGATTATCGTCAGCTTTTAAATGAAAGGTTTTTTTTTCGGTCAATGCAGATTTTGAGTGTGGTGTTTTTTTGGCACAGAACATGCATGATCCTGCATGTAGAACATACGTGAACCTGTCCGTGTAAATATTGTAAAGGAGTGTTTCATCTCAAATGACTGAGACACAATACAAGGCTATCAATCAGACTAAAGGGAATCTAAAAACTGTAAAAAAAAAACCTTTATATAAAGAAAAGTGTTGTAACTGCTCAAGTAGATTTTATCGTCATTTCAACCTTGATGTTCCGGCGCCCCCACGAGTGGCAGCCGGTTACGGCAGCTCTGCTCATTTCTGAGCTGCTTTCTTATTTTCCTTTTTTTTTTTTTATCTAATACACACTTCGTACACAGTGAAACAAAATTATGTGCCTCCAGGACCTCAGTGCAACACATGAGCACAAGGGCAGGGAGTCCAAAAGAGAGTGCAACAAAACAACTGGATAAGACGTGCAGTGCAGCAAGGCAGTATTTTGAGAGAGCTGCGTGTGCAAAAATGCAGAGCAGATGTTGACAGCAATAAATATAATTGTGCAAGCGCTGCAGCAGGACATGATATGCAGTGTAATTAATAGAAGGGTATTTATAGAGGCGATTGAACTGAGTTGTTTAAGTTGTTTGTTTCAGGCAGAAAAGATGTATCTGCAGTGTGTATGCATTTTGTTCAGGGGAGGAGAGGGAAGGGGGGTCAGCTGTTGGTGGTGTATGTGAACGTGGTACAGTGTAAGTTTCAGTTTTGGAGGCTGACAGCATGAGAAGACACCGTTTCCTATTCTACTGCAAGTCTGTTGGTTCCCTCATAGAGATACTGAGTGTCCTGTATTACCATGACATGGGATGTCTATAGCTCCCTCTTATTCATAATGCAGTATATGGACAAATGTATTGGGACACACCTCTTAATTAGTTCAGGTTTCCCCTTACTTCCAGTGAGGGACAGTCTTAATGCTTCAGTGTACCAAGACATTTTGGACAACGTCGTGCTGCTAACTTTGTGGACACAGTTTGGAGAAACAAACAAATGTCCGGCAAAAACACCTCAAAATCTTGTGGAAAGCCTTCCAAGAGGAGTGGGAGCTGTTGTAGCTGCAAAGGGGTATCAATGCCATTTTAAAGTCTACGAATTTAAATACAGTGTCCGCTGATGGTCTAGTGATCAGGGGTTTGAATTGTGGGTTTAAATCCCAGGACTGCTAGTGCAATCACTGTCCCCACACACTGCTCCCTGGGTGCCCCTCATTGGTGGCTGTCCACTACTTTACACTGTGTGCTGTGATATAGTGTGTTCATGTGTAACTATAAGATATCACTTAAAAGTCTCTTTTGTGGAAGGGGCAGGTGTCCCAATACTTTTGTCCAAGTAATGTAGGTAAAATGAAGGGTTATGGGCTGTTTAAAGCCAGTGGCTCTGGAGCTGAAACAGTCAGCAGCTCCTTCACTGAGAGGAGGGAATATCATTAAAGTGTCTGGTAGTGTGATGGCCAGGTGTCGGGAAAATGAGGGGTGTGGACTCTTTATAGCCAGAGCCCAGTTGTTCAAAAGTAATCCAGTGGAATTTTGGATAGCAGAATGGATTGAATCTTGAAAATGGTTTGTTCAAAAATGAAAATAAAGATTCTGAAATCAGATCATCTAATCCAATCTGGATCAAACCTTCACTTTGTGTTGTTCCAAAGTTTTTGTGTGAATGTGGATGCATTTGATCCCACAAATAAGGACAGGATCATCCTGATCCCAACACAAAGGTGGATTCTGTGTGGAGTTCTGGCACAAAATTAAATAAAACTTGACCAAAAGCGCTATGGTTTCAGGTGATTTATATATATATATATATATATATATATATATATATGTGTGTGTGTGTGTGTGTGTGTGTGT
>JBBJLR010083208.1:0-10597 GCA_037577145.1 Brachypetersius gabonensis | reverse complement strand
GTTCTACACTTCAACTGTTCCGCTCTCAGTTCTACACTTCAACTGTTCCGCTCTCAGTTCTACACTTCAACTGTTCCTCCACTGTGTGTGACGCCATCAAACAACTAGTCGACTCCCTAATAGTCGAGTCAACCTGACGCCCTAATACATACGCTAGTATCTTTCCTCTGCGCTGAATAAAAAGCCCTGTCTGTATTTAACTGTGTGAAGACACATCTCCTAATCGTGGGAGTACACCGTGTAATGTAGTTACGACTAATTGCATGTAAAGCAGTCTAGTACTGAGTGGTCAACCCTGTTCTGCTATCAGTCAAATATAACCTTGTAGTAGCCATTCTAGATCTGGATCGGAATGCATGCACTTCAACACTGAGAACTAGGATAACAAGACAAAGTTGTTTCCCGAGTTTCTTTTAAATCTCAAGTCATTTAAAATTTAAAACAGCCTGCTTCAAAGCTGTGAGCCCTGAAAACCAAGGGAGCAAGTCATTATAGTGAATGCTGTTATTCTCTCCACACAGTAACTGCACTTTCTGCCAGAAGGTTGTACTTGGCTCATACATATGCACTCCGAGTGTGTGTGTGTGTGTGTGTGTGTGTGTGTGTGTGTGTGTGTGTGTGTGTGTGTGAACACAACTGCAGAGAGAGAGGAGCAGAATAGTAATGAGTTTGAATGAAAAGCAAAGGTGGTGAAGGGGGAAAAAATGTTGACAGACTTTCTGCAAAGAGAACCCTGAGCCTCCCTTAAGAAAAGAAGAGAACAGATTTCACCAGTTGGTCCTAATGAGAGCAGAGATCTCCCTCCCTACCTCTTCTTGTGGACTTCCTGCATCTTTTTTTTTTTTTTTTAAACCCAATTTTTTTTACGAAAACAGCCATAATCTTATCACAGGTATATTACGCACCCCCCCCACCCCCCCCCCCACCCCTAAACATGCACAAACACGCTTGCACACATATGCATACAATATGATGACAAAGCACCCTTAGACAAAAGCTGCTGAGAAAGATGCGGATGTTCTCAGTGAGAATGAGCCTGTCTAAAGTAAATCAGTGCACATACATGTACATTCACTCCAAATCAATACTTCAGAGGAGGCAGAAGATGACATGCATCACATCCATCTCACCACTCCACAGTCTCTGTGTTTCGAGTACTCCGTCACCCCACCCACAGCCCTGACGCCGTCCGGCTACAGCACAGGAACCATTACACAGCACAAAGCAACACACACACACACACACACACACACACACACACACACACACACACACACACACAGCAGCTACAAATGCTCAAATGCTAAAACACACTACAACACACATGTTGATAGACACAGTTTACCGTATCCATCATAACCTGTTCAGTGGACATGAAACCTTTTCAAGACACTAGTGATATCAAAAAGGGTCACATGGACTAGTTGATGGCCTTAAGAGCCTTGACCTACTGCACTAGAAGAAAAACGAAGCATCGGTTTTCAGCGCATCCAAGATACCCAGCATTATCAGAGCACTCCCAGTCCAGCACATACCAAAACATGCAGAGATGACCTACGCCGCCTGAACATGCCTCGCATCAGCCCTTGCTTCTGGTCAAGGCAACTCCTCACTCCTCCAGAATGTTTTAATTATCTATTTCCACATAAGTAGCATTTGCTTGATTTGCATGAACAATCTCCAGGTTAAATAACCCTGCGTTACAGATGTGGCAGATGGAGGTTAGGCAGAATAAGGCTGGGATACTCTTTTGGGACACTCTTCAGTTTTGCATGCACACCTGGAACATTTCCTGGCAGTCAGACACCAGTGTTAGCACTAGAACACTGAATCGACACCATCAGCCGAGACTCAAATCTGACAGACAAATAGACACACACACACACACACACACACTTACCACTGCATCTCCAGTGCATGCATTCCGCTCCAGATCCAGAATGGCTGACATCTTGCCACACAAAGGGAAGAGATAGCAGGGAAGCAGAGAAAGAGATACAGAGAGATGGAAAGATTGACAGACAGACAGACAGAGAGAGAGAGAGAGAGAGAGAGAGAGAGAGAGAGAGAGAGAATACAAGAGGCAGTGCAAATGGACTATGTGGAAAGAAGACCAAAAAAGGAACGAAGAAAGAGACAAACTGACAGAGAAAGACTGTCTTGCAAGAGAAAAGATGAAATGAAAAGATGTAGAGGAAGCAAGCGTGTATGTGTGTGCTGGACTGGGAGAAGAGAGAGAGAGAGAGAGAGAGAGTGAGGGGCAGTGTGTGCTGGTGAGGAAAAACGCATTCAGGCATACAACAGCCATGAGAGCCTCTGATTGGATAAGAGCCAGTCAGAGGGGTGGAGGGGAGGTGGAGAGGCAGAGAAGGGAGGAAGGGAGGTTGGGAGGGAAGGTGGGAAGCAGAGAGAAAGGTATTTGCTGCTTTTGGGTGAGGCCACTTGCGTGATGTGTTTCTGGAAAGGCTGTTCAGTTCATGGTGTTTAAAAATGTCCAGAAATGACTCATTAAATTAAAAGTCCTTTAATCTTTGGATCTGTTTGAAATGTAAACTGCCATGTTTTTTTTTTAACAAACCCAGATTAAAGCATTTAGTCAAGCTTAATTAACTAAGAAATGGAATTAACAAAGTATGATTACTGCTCCGACTGCAGGTAGAAACAGAGCTTCATACGCATTTATATGCATTTATATACATAGGTTTCTATGCGTAATGACTCTATAACGAATACAATCAACAGCGACAATTCTAACCTGAACAGGAAAAGGTTTATCCGTGTAAAAACCATTTCTTTCCACTGTCAAAAAACTGCAATGTCATATTGTCCTAAATCTAACATCAAGCTGCTTATACACAAAAGAAATAAAACACTGGAATACGGTGCATCAGTATTTGCTTTGTGTTCCCGGACAGTGAAAAACAAATTCTCTCACTGTTGCTATTATTAGGTTATTGATCTTTTCCCCCCTCTTACCAATGATGACAGCAAATACTGGTCAGATATTGATCACTCATGGGCAGCATGGGACAGAGGCAGCTGCTGTTATTTCCATCATGCATGAGGTATTTGTGTACCAGTCAGCAAAAAGCCAGCAATTATTTCATTGAAAGCCTTATGCTGCGTTTTTCTTTCAGTAAATGCCCGAACTGTCCTACAGGGGGTGCTGTTGACCGATGCTAGGACAGAGAAAGGATATTTTAGGATATTTTATGTCAGAAAACTTAAAATTCCTACTCGAATGAAGGATTTAGGCTCATGAACTATCGATACATGCACAGTTATAGGTCCAGTGCAGGCAAAGGTTCTTTATGTTAGATTTGCATTAGATTGTTCAGTCATTCAAACTAGAGACGCATCAGAGCAGCCCTGGTGACCTTCAGGAAAGCATGCATTCTTTACCTTAAAAATACTGTCTTTCACATAAACATCTGAAGAGCATTGCACTGGTTATGGTTCCCAGCCCAGACTGCGCTGAATAAAACTACAGGGGCCATCACTGTGCTTACTCTGAGTCTCTGATGTCCTCTGCTTGGCAAGAGGTGATTCTGGAATACCAATAAAGGCAAGGTCATGACTTGCAATATTTCTACTGCATTCACCTCTCTTTTGATCCTTTAGGGAAAATGAGTGAAAGCTAAATCAACACATTGCACATTACATGTTAGAAACAAATTCAACCTACAGTCTCACAAGACAGAAGTACTGAAATGATTTCCTGATATAAATGATGTATGCAAGAGGTGTAGGAGAGAACATGCTTCAGAATGTATTTGCCTGCATTACTTCTCTTCGCCACAAGATGGGTGCCACACCCAACATGTGCAGTCGTGCTAACAGATCACAGCAGCACTGCAGCATCTTTTACAGCATGCGTGAATGAGCAAGAGGAAAATTAGTTGGTTTTTATAGACATACACAATAAAATGTGTCTATATGTATATACATTTTTGTATAAAAATGTCAAAATACTGTAATTTAGCCAAAATTCATTTAAATTGATTACAGTTTAAGTTGTTGATTTCTTACACTTAAACCGAAAGGTCAATATGGACAATCAACCCAAATCACTGTATTTGATCTTATTTTTTTTTTTTTTTGCCACATACACACTGCAGCACTGTGTGGGACAAGTCGGACTGGAAAGGGACCTATATACAGGGGTTGACATCATTTTTTTGCTCTAGATTAAGGAACTGGTACGCACCCAAAATCAAAATTTTCCACCTTATCATGGGCACTGGAACCGTTACACACACACACACCCCCCCCACACACCCACCTCCACACCCCCCACACGGTGCATTTGGATTATACTTTGGATTATACTTTTGAATACTGCCAAATGGTGCTGGATGCACAAACTGACTTTTAATCTAAATTCATTTACAGGTCTAGTCACCCACAGGGATTATTTGACACCAAAAATTTTAAATCAACATTAGAATATGATGCGTGTGTGGCTTTCTGGCCACTAACTGGTTGAAATGAGGAAGGCAGGCAGGCAGAGCCACTCAGGGCGAGTTTCTGAGTTCAGCCTGTTTTTGTACTTTGTGGCTGTCAAGTGAGAAAAAGCGTCCTGCTCAGTTCCGTGGGAACAGAAAGGCGAGATCGTTTTAACTGCATCTCACTCAGCTGGGGATTTTCCTCACAGCAGGACAGACAGAACTCGGATCTCGACTGTAACCCAGCATCGCACGGGATCTCCAGAAGTTTATCCTGCACCACAGGGACAGATCACTCCTCTCTGGACTGGAGAACGGGTCTCATACCGGACGGGCCGTGAAGTTGAGGGGGCGGGGCATGAAGTTGAGGGGGCGGGGCATGCAGTGACAGAAGCATTGACTTGCTCTGACTGAATTTTGATCGTTGCAGAAGCAAGGCTCCACAGACAGACAGCAACAATATTTAAAAATGTCGTTATTACTTTTCTTTTTAAGGTTTTCTTTCCTGAGTGGTGACACTGAGAGATCCAGTATGAAGTTCTGAAAACTGGTGCACAGTTGTCGTACCCCATTCGCCAATTCTTGCACGCATACCACTTATATCAATCCCTGCCTATATATCTAACACCAAGATATACAGGTACTCCTGTACTCAGAACTACAGTGGCCTCTAAACACCAAAAGGTATTTCCTTATCTTTTTTCACATACATTACACAAACAATAATACAAACACATATTTTAAATAGATCTGAATTAACTAAACGTTCATTATTGATGCAGGGTCACACACCACTGCCAGAGATTATTAGACTTTATATGTGCAGAATGGCATTTACAGCACAAAAGAAGTTTCGAATCAAAAGCACTGATAGGATCCAGGGCTAAAATTACGCTTGAAATAGATACTTTTCATTAATACTTCAACTTTTATTACAACTGACACGTAAGGTACGATTAAAGCGATCGGGAGTGAACCCTGATCAGGAAAGCTGGCTCTGTGGTGGGTGAGGATCTGGAAATGAGGCTGAAATGAGAACATTGGACACTGAAATAAATCCTCAAAGTTTGGAGAATAATCAGCAAGCAGGGACTGAGTTCGGCCATGTTCATTTCTGTTTAGTGGGCGTGGCCCGTCACGTATTATCATGCGGCTCCCGCATGTCTAGTGTAACCGCGGGCCGGTTCTCGGCTGGTTCAGTTCAGTACCAGAACCGGCTCCTGGCACCAGCAACAGTGTAGTGGAATAGGGGTATCTGTCTCTCTCATCCAACTGTAATCACATACAACGTGCGCAGATCAAACTGTGGTCACCCACGATGCACTGGTTTTATATCTGTGGTCTGGTGTTTTTTGTTTGATTGAGATATTAATTTTCACCTTCAATTCTCAGACGTATTTTGAACCAATAAGGATTACAAGAATTACGGAATTTGCATTTATGTTGGTGTCTAACTGTATGATCAAACAAACACAGTCTGTTTTTAGTCTTCCACAAGATGCATCAGCATAGCAAGTACATACATAATAAATCATTAGAATAGTCACAGTGTATTCTGCATCAGCACATCCATTCTGTTACCTCAAAAATAAAAAACCCGCATCATTTAAAAAAATGCACTCACCTGACAATCAAAGTCTTGAAAGCTGCGAGAATTCTGCAAAAAGAGGCACATTAAAGATGGCAGTTAAGTTTCTTGATACATAAGAGAAACAAACACTGGTCATTTTATCCTTTCTTTAGGCTCTGGCAGCTCCTTTATGTACGTATATGTAGCGTAAGGTCAGTCTACTGAACCTGCCCAAGAACCTCTTCAGGTAAGTACAGTTTCTGCCTCTTACTACAGATTACTCAGTGCTTGTCAAGTCTTCGGGTGAGTTTACAGGAGCTGCCACTTGATAATTATCATGACTGCCTGACGACGGGAGATCATTTTCTATTTCTAAGTATTTATTAGGAAAGTAAAGGTCACTGTTCTGAAAGATCTGGAGAAGGTCCTAATATTGTGACCCACTAATATCTTCATAGGATCCATTTTTTTCCCATATTTTTAAACATAATTTTCAGTGTTTTTTTCTAGAAACTCTTTTTCTGTCCCTTTACAGAAAGGTGCTGCACATGCAAAAACAAAAAAGAGAGAATGCTGTCCCATTCTCAACCAACACCTGACCACTTTAGATCCAACATTTTCCTTACAATGCCTTTTTCTGCTTTCCTCCGCTCTCCATTGCTATATTTAGAAATTAAGAATTCAGCTTCATGACTAGTGCGCCGATGGAGGGGCGAATAGTTTGCTCTCTGCTACGACTCTTCATTTCTCTCCATTGTTCTGCACATCTGGGAAATGCATATTAGTGTGTGTCACGGTTGAGATGTTGATTTTGTGTTTGTGATGACTGGGGCATACACTACTGGTCAAAAGTTTTAGAACACCTGTTTTATTGTATTGAAATTCAAGCGGTTCAGTGTCTCACTGTTCATTCTGCAGAAAGTTGTTGCAGAAGTTCCCAAAGTGTGCAGCTCTTAGAGGCTGCTCTGCTTTCACTCTTCTGTCCAGTTTATCCTAAAGCAGCTCCATGGGGTTTAAGTCTGGAGACACTCCATGTTTTCCAGCTTACCATCTTGTTCTGGCAGAGCTTGGCCTTTTGTTTTGGGTCACTATCTTGCTGTAGGACGAACCAGACCAACTAGGCACAAACCAGATGAGCTGCATTTTAAACCTCTCGCAGTTCAGCACTGTCCTTTGTACCATTTCATGCTATTCATTTGACTTCGACTGTTTAAATTTCAATAAAAAAAAGTTTGAAATACTGATGCGTTCTAAAACTTTTGACCAGTAGTGTATATGTATATTTGTTCCTGTAGTACTAAAGAGAGCGACAGCCAATCAGAGGACAGATGTACTCCAGCAATATTCTTTCTCGTGAAATATTTTCCTAAACCTTGTTCCTATATTAGTATTTTAGTTCCCATAGCTGTTAGCTTTCTTGTCCTGTATGGTGCACCCCAGTTCATTTATCAGTTCATAAAAACAGAAGTGATACATGGAGGCAGATTGTTGGGTGGCGAGGTTTAATCAAGTGAATGGTAAATTTAAGCAGTAGTCAAAGACGCAAAAATTTTCATGTGAAAGACTGAGTAGGAATTTAGAACCACCCGCCTTTTTACCATCAACACAGCTCTGACACACTGAAGCTTGGACTCCACAGGACCTCTCAAGGTCTGCTGTGGTATCTGCAGTAGGTCCTTAAGCCTTTAAATTGTGAGGTGGGGCCTCCGTGGGTTGGACAAGTTTGTCCAGAACATCCCACCGATGCTCATTTCGGATTTATGTCTGGGGGAACTGGGAGGTCAAGTAAACACCTTGAACTCTTTGTGATGTTCTTCAAGCCATTCCTGAACCATGTTTACAGTGCGGCTGAAAGAGGCCACGGCCATAAAGGAGTACTGTTGCCATGAAGGTCTTGGTCTGCAGCAGTGTACAGTTACATTCACAAGAATGTAAACCAAGCATTTCTCAGCAGGTCTGCTTTCTTCTCTTCCTCAGGTAAGCGCACTGTCCACTCGATGTTAAAGAAAATGTGAATATCAGACCACATGGCTCCTATTCTGATGATTCACGTTGGGCTTTTGTGCCTATTATAGGGGGGTCAAGTGTTAGAATAGACACTCTGACTGGTCTGACTGCAAGCTGTGATGGATTCGGTGTTCTGACATCTTTTAAATCATAGCCAGCATTAACTTTTACAGCAATTTGTGATACAGTGACTCATCTGTGGGATCAAACCAGATGCTTCCCATGAACTTTAAAAAGCTTTGGGTAGGGATGGAAATGGAGAACTGGTTCTAGTCGAAGACCAAATTCAAAATTGTCCAATCCATTGGAATCACATGCCTCTGAGGTTACTAACTCCTTTTGTTAATGCTGGCAGTTTTCCGTTAGTAAAACATAAAACTCATCTGTGCAGCTGGACATTTTCAGCAAGTAAGAGTCATGGTGGGGGAAAGCAGTGCAAAGCGTGGCTTCAGTTTACAATGAAAGATGATAATAGTGCTACTCGCAATATCTGTAAAATGATTACCTTGAGTTTGGGTGAAAACACCCGGAATATGCGGAAACATTGTAGCACAGCATGGACTAAACTTCCAGGAATGTCCTGTATTTAACATTTATATAAACCTTAGCAATACACAGATACACAATTCTGTCACCGATTAGGAAAACCCATGCACCAGTATTCTCTCATTTCGTCTATTTTAGGTGAGGACAGGCAAACTGTTGATACAGACAGCACTTATATTCAGCTGTTTGACTCAGAACTGTTTATTTCATTGTTTGTTAGTTAATTTATAAAAGCACCGAGAACATTATAAACCCTGAATACTTTTTGTCACCAAAGTCATTATCCTCTATTGTCAAGACACCATAGCTGTGTCCGAAAAGTGCACTTGTTCACTATGGAGGGCACTATGTAGTGAGTCAGCCATTTTGTAGTGGTGTCCCAAATTTCTAACCCTCATTTTCATTAGTTAGTGCCACAAAATCACCGCGTGACGTCCAGACACTGTACACTACAGGAACACACATATCCCATCATGCACTGCGGGTTTCTTTTACCGTGCCCTACATAGTGAACGAATGCACATTTCAGACACACTGCACACTACTGTTATCGCACTAAAGTCAGAGGGAGGAGAGACGGGGGAAAGTGGGGCTTCAAACGGAGGAGATTCAGTCACACTTCCACTTTTCTCTCGCTCTCTCTCTCCGCGGAAGACAGTAGTAATCAGGGCCAAAAAAAACGCCGGGGCATTGTAGGGTTATAGCCTTTTGCATATAACCCTACAAGCCTCTTTGCCCAGCTACAATGCGGCCCGTTTCATCAGGTGACACTGTGCTCTCAGTGACACATCCGGCCAATAAACAGCAGCTTAAAAGCTACTTCACAAACAGCTTTAATGTTTATTAAACTCCAGCAGTGGAATTCGCCATATCGAATTTTAAATGTGACCCGATCTGCTGTATCTGGCTGATTATGTTGAAAAACATCAAAAATATAAATTTTTCTTTTTTGGTCTTATATGAAAGAAAAGGTCTTCAAAGTTAATCTCTCAAAGTTTCATCATAGAAATAATTGTGAAAATGTACTTAAATGACTTTAATCTGAGCTGTAGCTCTCAAATCTTACGCAAATATGAATTATTTGATAAGTATTTAAAAAATATTTTTGAAATAATTGAAGCTTCAGTCTGATTTAATGTATTTTTCTAAGCATCTAAAAGCCTGTAGTGAAATGTTGTTGTTGAATGCTATGGATTGTTAAAGATATCAACAAAAAACTGACAAAACTTTAAAAGGGATTTTCTCGTATTTTCAGTTGGAAAATGGTCCTGCGAGAATATAATTCAAACGATTGTGACCAATATATAATTTTAAAGCTTATTTTTTTATCTTTTCAATGATATTGCAGCTTAAAATCTACTTCACAAATGGCTTTAATATTTACCAAATTCCAGTAGTGATTTAAGGTGGAAGACGTAAGCATGAGCACATACTAAAATGTAATAAGTTTAAAAAGTAAGAAAGAAATATAAATTTTCACTCTTTAAATCTGTACTCAAAAGCCATTTGTTTAAGCTTGTTTTCTCTCTCTGATTCATTTGCATTGTTTAAATTTAACCTGTTTCGTTATCAACAGTTCATTTTTAAATTCACTGCTTCACTGGTTTATTTAATTATTTATTTATTTATTTATTTATTTACACATATACACTCGAATTCAGCCTACAGTTGTAAAGGAACACTAACATGTGCAAGAAAAATGTCGTGGGCTATTTAAATGTTCATTATAGGACTAGGGCTCAGGTCTGATGGATTTTCATAAAGATTTAGGCTGCATCCGAAATCACAAACTACTTGAGTAGGTACTACATTAGAACATACAGAGTTAGAACGCACTGCTCTAGAGTTAAAACAGTAGGTTCTATACAGTATGAAAGAGGGCAGTATGAATGGAATCCGGACGCACTGCTCTAGAGTTAAAACAGTAGGTTCTATACAGTATGAATGAGGACAGTATGAATGGAATCTGGACGCACTGCTCTAGAGTTAAAACAGTAGGTTCTATACAGTATGAATGAGGGCAGTATGA